>JAGDQP010022925.1:0-29825 GCA_022664845.1 Lepisma saccharinum | reverse complement strand
GCTTTCGATTCGGTCTCCTTGTCAGCAGTACTTAAATCACTTGAACATCAAGGCATCGAAAGTGCATACATCAAGTTACTGCGAAACATTTACTCGACTGCCACTTCTGTCATTAGGCTGCATCAAGACAGTGAAAAATTTAAAGTTGGAAAAGGGGTAAGGCAAGGAGATTCAATTTCTCCAAAACTGTTTTGTGCGGTCCTGGAGAGAGTGTTCCAGAATTTAAACTGGGATGAAGTTGGAATTAAAATTAATGGCGAATATCTTCATCACCTACGGTTCGCTGATGATATAGTCCTGTTTGCTTCAAATGCAGAAGTACAAAAAAGAATGGAAGAACTGAGTAACGAGAGTTCAAAAATAGGCCTTAAAATGAATTTAAGTAAAACAAAAGTAATGTACAACCAACATGCTGCAAAGAAGGAAGTGAAGATTAACGGAGAGACAATAGGCATAGTTGATGAGTATGTTTACCTAGGCCAGCTCAAAACATCGAATGCAAAGTTGACTGATGAAATAAATAGAAGATGTAAAATGGCGTGGAGTTCTTTTGGAAGACTACACTTTATTTTCAAATGCAAACTACCAATGTGTCTGAAGCGTAAAGTTTATAATCAATGTGTCTTACATGTGATGATTACGCTTGCGAAACTTGGACATTGAATGCGCAAACGACTCAAAGATTGAGAGTCACACAAAGAGCAATGGAGAGATGCATGCTAGGAATAACCAGTAGGGACAGGAAGAGAAATGAATGGATTCGCGCACAAACAAAGGTAGAGGATGTAATCAAGACTGAGAAGAAGATGAAGTGGAGACGGGCCGGTCAGATAGCTAGACGAACAGATGGAAGATGGACGACAAATGTACTACAATGGATTCCAGAGAAAAGAAACGACCGAGACGACGTCCAAATGTAAGATGAGTAGATGAAATCAAGCGTTTTTCAGGAGCTACATGGATGAGGCTAGCAGCAGACCGAGATATGTGGAAAGAAAAGGGGGAGGCCTTCATCCAGCAGTGGATAGAAAACGGCTGAATATGATTTTATATATATATATATATCGGCCATATTCAATCCACTATTGGATGAGGCCTCACCCCGCTGACCAGATTGGTAGCTCAGTTTCTATACCGTTAGTTTAGCAATCGAAAGGTTCTAATACGGCCATCTATCCTGACTGAGGTGAGGTAGTACCGGGCCATTTTCCTCACGACACGAATAAACTAATGTTTATAATAATCCGCAGAGATAGAATAAACACACACACATATATAATGACAGAAAGCGTGTGTAGGAGAAGGAATGAGTAGAAAGTAAAAAAAAATGACGAAGTCATGGAAAGAAAGACAAGGATAGAAAAAGATCGATGAAAACATTGAAACTAGATTGATTTATTATTATCCTAAAGAACAAACCTCAAACACACGGTTTACTTTATGATTCTAGGTAGTGATGCTTGTTGTCTCCAGCCCAAGAAGAATCTCTGGTTGAGCTATGCAAATAGCTGAAGCTATCATTTTAGTCGAAAAAACACGGCTGGGGGATCGAACCCTGGTCGTATGATTCTTAACCATCTCCCGTGCGACATCTATCTCAAGTCTTTTACAGTACTTTTAGTATGCTATAATGCAGTAGTAAGTATGTACATAAAATTCAGCACGGTATATTGATAATTGCACTGATTTTAACGCAAACGACCGGATTTTTTTCAGTGTAAATCAGAACATTCAGTCGAGTTTCAACTTTCAACCCCGAAAGCGTTAAAAAAAAATATGAATTAGCCACCTGTCCTGGTCGACCTAAATCTTAGGGCAACATCGCCCACCTTGGCTGATGTATTCCAGGGTTTTTCCTCAGCTACACCAGGTAAATGCCTGGATGGTACCGTACCTAACAATTGATCCCGGTTGTCACCTTCACCGTTTCTTTTATCTTTTACGATGCTTTATGACCATATTCTGAACCGCATCCTCTTTCAATGTCTTTACAAGTGTGGAAACATTAGGATATTTGTTCGATCTGACTTTATTTAATTTCTGATAGACCATTCCACAGGGTTTGTAGTTCGATGTTATTCTTCTTACATATTCCAAACATGAAGAAGCATACACGGATTGTCTAGCCAACAAAATAATTATTGTGGTCCAATGTCACAGATCATAATATTGATTCATTCACACAGGAGCAAGACCGGCTCCCAGGGTCAAGATTGGGCCATCGGTTCAATTGGGTCAAGATTCGATCATTGGGTAACCGAGTCAAGACCGAGTCCCGAGTCATTCGAGTCAAGTTTCAGACTGGGTCGTCGGGTTTCCTATGTTCGGGTCTGGCTGGGTCACCGGTAGTGACCAAGTTCCAGCTCTTCATTTCTCCAAAGCAGTATCATATATATTTTTAAAAAATGAAAACTTTTGTAGATGTCTAGTTCTTAATTCGTAAAAATGTATATTCATGTTAGAGATAATTGATCCGTCTGCTTTAGCCTTCGAAATTTTAGAAACCAAACATTTTTGTCACGTTTGCTTGGTGTGTTGATTGTGCCATGTGAGAGATGTCTGTTGGACGTTAATGTGGTGGCTGTGGTCAAACAGTAACATTGTTGACACCTACTGTTCGCGTGTGTACAATGAATATTCTGTAAACTAGCAGGTATTAGTTTTTTCTTGCACTTTTCGAACTTGTTTTCTTGTTGCACTTGAAACTGAAGATGTCATTCTGTTAATATATATTCGCTTCTTATATGAGTTGGTTGTAAAACAAGTTAACTACTGAAAGATCAACAATAATAATATAACTAATATATATTAGTTATATTATAACCGACCAGCTGGTCTAGTGACTACGGATTGAGGGGTCCCGCGTTCGATTCCTGGTATTTCTAAAGGGTGTTAGGGGGATGTTGGGGGTGTAGCGCACTCCCTGCTGTACGGTGGAAGGTGTGCTCTTGAGATGAGGAAACTAATAAGGATCATTGAATAATTCTTTTAAAATCATGTTTCTCCACCCCTCCTTGCTTGCGATAATCATAACACGTTTTCTGTTTTGAAAAATCTCTGTTATTCTCCTTCTATCGCATACTGAAGAATGACTCATTTACTTGTTACAATATCTATACAGATCCTTCATCCCCTTCACCCTTCATCCTCCATGCAACACGACCCCGTAAGTTCATGTCATGTAATTCGCGGCGGACTGTGATTGTCGAAACAGGTTGGGGGAGGTGCTGATTGAGTTCCTCCGTCACTTGCGCCGCAGTGGCACTACGGTTCCGCGTGACAATGCGCTTTAATTAACGGCGTGCCCTGTCACTGATGCTTTTCTTCCGCCCACTGTTCCGCTTCCCCGATGTGGTTTTCCCGTGTGTTGTGTAGGCCGTCATCACCTTCGACACTGTCCCTGGCGACACACCTAACACACTAGCCACTGCCGTAACACTCACTCCACATAACCGCGCACCAACAATTTGCCCTCTTTGAAACTCTGAGAGGTCTCCCATTTTACACTACCACCGTCTGCTGCAGCTACTGCCCACTCCTGTTCCACGACGCCTGACGTAGTATGGAGACCGACCTTACACACCACCACCAGCAGTCCGGCGCTGCGGTCGCCACGACACCGCTGCCAACCCATACATCTGACGTGTTGCTAAATACAGGTGTTTCCATTATTCTGATAAGCATCTGTACGGTTAACTTTGTTAAATGGTTGACGTTGCACTCGCGTGTGTCTCTTGTTTAACAAACGAATATGTACCGTAACGGTTTTGATTATCATTTGTGTTGGCTTGTTACTATAATCAATTAGTTAAAAGTTACTTTTTCTTTTCCGAGAAGGGCTTCATAGCTTTCTTCAGATATTAAAACGGACTTGTGGTTCAAAAAAGGTTAAGAACTATTGCAATAACTTACGCAGTCCAACTGGCACAACTGTAATATTAGCAGTAATAGAGAGTAATTTTATATATCTTTATCATTTAGATTAGTGATTTCAAACCTGGGGCACGCGTACCCCCAGAGTGAATCTAAACGTCAGTGTCAGATCTAAGGGGAAAAGGGGGCAAGCGCCCCGGGCGGCATACAGCTAAAAAAAATAGAAGCTCCTAAAATGGAAGTAAAGTCACCTATTAAATTGAAATTGACCTAAACGTGTTAAAAAATTCAAGACCGGTACGCGGAAACATTTTTTTGATGTTATTCCATACAGCTTACCTTCATCTCTAAAATTCGATACCGTGATTCAAGTCAGATAGGCAGGCAAAGGCGCCGATTTCTGTCTAATTTTTGGGGGGGGCCATTCAGATATATTTTTTTTGCCAGATAAGGGTCTAAGAAGGCACATATGATACAAATCCAATACAGATTTTGCCAAATATTGTATATTCGTAAAAAAACATATAATAGTATACATATAGTCATTATGAAGGCTTCCCCAGGCCCAGCTATTACAGAATGTAACTATGTTTGTATAACGCTTTAAAAAAATCACTAAAACATATTATGTTCTAACTAATAAGAACAAAGTTTCTGCTGTTACTAGAAAATAAACTTAGGAAATAACAGAAACTGATGTTAATCTCTGCAGTGGAGCTATTCAACTTTTCCAAATGTGGTTCTCTTCCTGTCCGGCTCGCCCTTCCGCCGCGCTACTGCTTTATTAGACAAATATTGTTTTTCTTCTTTTAATTCTCGGTTCTTTATCTCGACAGGCATGATTCAAGAAGCTTTTGTCTCAGCTACAGCGAGAAGAAAATATTTGGACAAGTTGAACAAAGAGGAAAACAGACTTATCACACGCAAAACATGGCCCATTTCGAAATCTCTTGCCCTTTTATGATAATTTGGATACGTTAGAAAAAACTACTGCGCGATACACATGTAAGGTAACAGGCAACGAAAGAGTGACAACTACGTAAATTCATTGCAAAAATGTATTTGGACAACCCCATACCACTCTCGAAAGAAATGTTTTAGGTACCCTATTTTGTACAAAAGCACTCTGTGTGATGTATTAAAGGAATCCACACCGTGTCAGGCATAAAGAAGCAGCATGGGGAACAAAGTGAGTTGAACAACATTGGAACTGCTCACTTTAATTTCAAATTACATGCGGAAGGTAAAAGATACTGAGACATAGCCAAGCTTGTTGGAAAGCCATGCGCTAGTGTTGGATACATCAGAAAGAAACATAAAACAGAAGAATTATTGGGGATTCGTTCTGGTCAACTAAGGAAACTAACTGCCCGGAATAAAACCTATATTCTTCATTCTGTGAACAAAACTTAAATAATTAGTGATAAAGATTTGCCTACTTAAGGTGCCTAGGATATGCAAGTTAATGTTACAGATGTGTAGATGTGAACAAAAAAATGGGATTCAGAAGATGTGTAGCCAGAAACAGAACACACATATCAGAAGAAGTTCTGACTTCCCCCCAAAATATATATATATAAGTGCCTGGAATTTTGGAAAAAAGTTTTTTTTCTAGGATAAGACGAAGATAAACTTGTATTGTAGTGATGGATATCAGGACGTGTGGCGAAAGAAGAATGAAGCTTTCAGAAAGCAGAACATTGCTTCAATTGGTAAAAATGCTGGACGGTCTGTTATGATTTTGGGTTGTGTAATTACTAGTGGAGTGGCCAGTATTCATACCCTGAATACACATCTTCTAAATCCCAATTTTTTCATTGAATTTTGGATTGTTGGTGGTGTAACATTAACTTGTATATCCTAAGCGCGTGAAGTAGCCAAATCTTTAACACTAATTCTTTGAGTTCTATTCACACAATGAAGAATGTAACTTCATTCCGCGCAGTTAGTTTTCTTGGTTGGCCAGACTGGATTCTATTCCGCAATAATTGCTCTGTTTTATGTTTCTTTATAATGTATCCAACGGTAAAGCATGACTTTCCTGACGCGGTGTGGATTGCTTCAATACACTACGTAGACTAGAATGTTTATTTCGAGAGTAGTATTGGGTTGTCCAAATACTTTTTTTGCGATGAATTTACGTAGTCCTCACTCTCTCGTTGCCTGTTACCTTACAGATGTATCGAGTGGTAGTTAGTTCTATAGTAGTCTATCTAAGGCATCCAAATTATCATGAAAGGGCAAGAGATTTCGATATAGTCCGTGTTTTACGTGTTTTTCCTCTGTGTTGAACTTTTGCAAATATTTTTCTTACTATATAGTTTCCCTATTTATATGTTGTATTAGAAACTCAAAATTACGGTATTAACGGTAATCAATAATTGCATCCAAACAGCAGTTTGACGGATATATTTCCTAGTGCAAGTCTACTCCTACTTTTGTGTGAATTCTTCTTCTCGCTTACTTTTCGTGTATATATTTTTTTCTTTTTCTTAAATTATGTTTGTATATGACAAAATCACAATAAATGATCCTTAACACTCGGAACGCCAAGATAAATTCATCTCACTGAACGCCAAGATATTTCTCGTATCAAATAAAGTATTTGTTCAAAATCAAGGTATTTTGAGTATGGGTGTATTCATTGTATTGTATTTATTGCATTGTATTGTATTCATTTATTGTATATTATTTTTTAAGTCGATTCTACAAAATAATGAAAAATGAAGAAAAATTAATACATCATATTAACCTTGTAACCATTTTCATGGTTGCACAATGAAGGTTCCATGAGTCTCTTATTTATTTACATATATGAAGTACTACATATAAAATTACCAGAATCAAACTACCTTACTCCCTCACTCTCAGATGTAAAGCACACCGTATCTGTTGTATTCTGATTCATGCAAATGAACGATTAGATTGCTGACATCAGGTGGAGTACTTGTCTTTACCACTACACAAGCAGCATCGTCTACGTTTCTTCGTTCCTTGATTGAGAAATTATAAAGTATAGATCGTTTGGAAAGAGACGTGTGATCATTAGAACCGACAACAACTTGTTATTTTAATATAAAATGACATTTAAAAATAGTTACACAAAACGCCAAGATTGGGTCAAATTGACTCATGCTTGATTTCCTTAAATTATTACACAATAAATACATGGGTTTAATGTCATTTTCTACCATAAGATTTTTGGTAACGTACGTGAAGAATACACAGAATTCTTCCATTTAATGACTAATGGACCAAAATAATATTTTGACTCTATGGGTCAAATACGTTCTCATTTATTCTTTCATTCTTTCTTTTCTTTTCATTTCTTACTAAATGATCTTTATCGATGTTATGTACGAAACTCCATAAACAACACAAGCAATGCACGAATTAATTCCTTTAACCAGGAGAGGGGTATTATACGTGATCCGTGATGTAATTTATATAAGTACTGTAGCACACGAGTTTCAGGGAAGAATTTATCAATTAAATAGATTTTCCAAAGGGAGATAAGCTTAGGAGAAAGGGAAAACAAATGACCATGTACTATAGAAATTGGAGAACCGACTTCACCTTATCATTTGAACTCCCCCCATTAGGGGGGCCCCACTTCAACTTTGGGGGGCCAGGGCCCCCAAAGCCCCCCCCCCGGGATCGGTGCCCTTGTAGGCAGGTCCACTCCCTTACCGGAGTT
This sequence comes from Lepisma saccharinum, assembly GCA_022664845.1. NCBI lineage: Eukaryota > Metazoa > Arthropoda > Insecta > Zygentoma > Lepismatidae > Lepisma > Lepisma saccharinum. The sequence goes on along the minus strand of JAGDQP010022925.1, from coordinate 22,255 downwards.
AGAAATATCAATGCCACGACAGGCTCCAGAGAAGATAACAAGTACAATACGTGATACGTGACTATGGTGTGGCCATCGCGTCGGCCGGTCGTGTTTTTTGGTTAAGAAACGATGGAAAGGGCGGCAAAATTTAACTTGCCCCACCCCAGGAAAATTTCTAGATTCGGCACTGCTATAGCTAAACACCATTATAAGCGAATATTCAGATCATAAAATATTAATAACAATGGATGCTAACGCAAAATCCCCCATGTGGTTCAGTAATGTGCTAACAGATCGAGACAGAAGGAGAGGCGAAGCTCTTGAAGACCTAATTATGGCAAATGAATTAGTAATAGCAAACCAGGAAGGAGAATTCCCAACCTTTCGGGGCCCAGCGGGTGCCGGGACAAACATTGATGTGACGCTTACAACTACCAATTTGGCCAATCAAATTAGCGAATGGCAAGTATTGCCAATCAAATTAGCGAATGGCGATCATAATGCAATCAAGTTTATAGTCTCGGTATCTAAAGCGGAAGCAGCACGGAGCATTGTCGAAGAAGGTGAACAAATACGCTATAACATCTTGCGGATGAACAAAGAAAAATTTGAAACAAACTTGATACTACCACAAATAACAGCAAATATTAACTTAGATAATTTGGCTGAAGAACTAAAAAATTCCACAATTCGGGCAATAAAAGCGAAGCTGCCGCCGGGGGATCGATAGGTAACACAAAATTTGGCGAACGCCCCTTTCTGGTGCAATGAGCTCACAAGACTTAGACGCATTACAAGAGCCAAAAGGAAGGCATACCAAAAGGCAAGGGACCCTGAACTGAGAAGAAGAAAACTCGACGAATATAGGGAATCAAAGGACAACTACAAACAGCTATTAATACAAAGGAAAATGGAAACATGGAACAATTTTGTTGAAACAAACTTAGCAACTGACCCGTGGGATAAACCCTATAAAATCTGTATGAGAAAGTTATCACCAACTAGTATATCAACTTTGGAAAAACAGGATAAAACGTATACCAAAACCTGAAGAGACTCAGCGGAATATTTAGTAGAAGAACTAATCCCAAAAGACATAGAAGATAACGAAACAGACGAACAAAAAGACATCAGAAAACTTATGAACAATATGAATAATCTACAAATTCCTGAGGAAGAAATACCAGAAATTAAGAACACAGAACTAGAAATAGCTATAAGATCTTTAAAAACGAAGAAAGCCCCAAGACCGGATGCAATAAAATCGGAGATATATAAGAATTCGAAAGAAATCTGGGTCCCATATTTAACTCGCCTTTTTAATGAATGTATCAGGCAGGGACGTTTCCCAAAACATTGGAAGGAAGCGAAGTTAATTATCTTTTTGAAGAGCTTGGAGAAACCTAAGACAGATCCTAGATCGTACCGCCCAATATGCTTGCTGAATGTAATCAGTAAACTGTTTGAGAAGATAATAATAGCAAGGTTACAAGCAAGCAGAACGGATTTAGAAAATGATAACATGCAATTTGGATTCAGAAAAGGCAGGTCAACGCAAGACGCAATTAACAAATCCTGTACAGACATTAACAATTCTGGCGCAAATTATGTACTTACGTTATATGTAGACATCAAAGGAGCCTTCGATAACTTTTGGTGGCCAGCGCTGTTTAATAATATGATTGAAATGAAAATTCCGCTATATATTATTAGGGTATTGAGGGACTACTGCCAGGACAGGAAGATTACATTTAGGGCTCCGGGAGAGAAAATAACAAGATTATCCAATAAAGGATGTCCACAGGGGTTTGTATGTGGCCCAATATTTTGGGAAATATGCATTGCCCCCCTGTCTCAAAGTTCTGGATCGGATGGAAGAAGTAACATCGGTAATGGCGTATGCAGACGACCTCGCTATTTTGGTGGAGGGCAAAACTCGAAGACAATTAGAGATTAGGACAAACAAGATCACCACAGTATTAGGAAATTGGTGTAACGAAAATAAATTTAAAATTTCAGTTAATAAGACTAAGTATATGATATTTAAAGGAAAGTTAGAGCGAAATCCTACAATTAAGTATGAAAATCAAACTATTGGAAGAGTTAATAAGTTTAGATATTTGGGAGTTGTAATTTATGAAAAGTTGAACTATAACGCCCACATTGAGGAAACTACTAATAAAATTTTGAAATTTGGAAATAAGATAATAACATTGGCAAGCACTAAATTTAAGTTACCCACAAAAATTTTGAAATTATATAACTCCCAGATAGTAAATGCTATTGGCACCTATGCGTCCAGTGTTTGGGCACATAGGTTGCAAGAAAACAAATCATTGGCGCTAAAACTTAAAAGAGCTCAAAGAACCATCTTACTGCGAATGTCTGGAGCATATAAAACAACACCGGGGGAAGCCATAAATGTCATTCTGGGGATAAGACCTTTACATCTAGAAGCAATCAAAATGGCAGCTCAGTACTGGATAAAGCATGAAAACCAAATAAGAGCTACGGAAATTTTGCGGGAAATTCCACAAGATATGAAGGACATTGATAATAAAATAAATCCAATTTGGCAAAGAAATTGGCAAAATTCCGGAAAATCAAGAAAGTTGTATGGAATAATACCCATGATTGAACAACGTTTAAAATGGACCAATTGGAATCCAGATAAGGGTTCGATGCATTTCCTAAGTGGACATGGACCATACAAATCGAAATTACATGAACTAAAGATAGTGGAATCCCCCGAGTGTTCTTGCGGACAACTTTCAACACATGAGCATGTAGTTCTCCATTGCCCAGAAAATCAGGTGAAGGCGAATGGAACTGTTGATGCTCGAATTGTGGATTTGAGAAATGAACTAAAGAACGTTGACATACGCGAAATAATCGAAGATGACATCAAAAGAACCTCCCTGGATCTGTTGGCTACCATCATCTCATATAAGGAGAAACAAATCTATATGAGGAGAATGAGGAGGAACATATATGACCAGGAATGAAGACGGGAAACAATGCATATTGTAAATAATGTAAATAACGTAGTCGAAGAATGTGTGACGCGCGTGACCCGGGTACCAAGGGGAATACGCGGTGCGGGAGAAGCGGAATGCGGGAAACTCACATATTAGAAGTCACACGAACTATGTGGTTTAAACATCTCTTCCACGGCTGTGGTTCTTACAAAATTGTGAGGACTCAACGCTAAATCGCGAACCGAAACCGGTATGCCCCGAGGCCAGCCGTTTAGCGTTGCGGGAGTGCGAGAACTTTCGGGATTAACGATTACTCATCCGCGAAGAAGCCCCTAGTGCCTGACAACCAATCCTATGGATATGGATGGTAAGCGGAGTACCGAGGTAACTGGATTGGCAAAGTTAATAGTGATGTGCAATTCGAAAGAAGTATGAAGTGTAGTGTGAATGTGCGGTGTGGTTGAAGATTCGGCTGTGAAGAAACTTCCAGGATAGGCCCCAATCTATACGGATATGGAGGGTGTGTCCAGCCCCCTGGAATGAACTTTAACGGCTGACTTCCCTGGTGAGAATGGATGATGAGAGTGAAAGTAGTTAGGATAGTTAGGATTAGCTTAGAGTAGATAGGTGAAGGATAAAAATTAAATTCTGATACTTAGCAATTTATAGGGAATTAAATGTAAATGTAAACTATTATTAATACTTATTGTGATAATTTGCTGATGATATTTTTTTGGTTTAAAATGTATAGATAGAGGAACTGAAGTCCATATAAATGAATGATTGTTTAGTGTCCTTGTATTTTGTATTTGAATTGCTTCTATTTTAGAAATATTTTATATATCATTAATGAGTAGATTACGGAAAATGAAGTATAAATTTTTATTAAGATAGTTACACAGATAGCACAGTGCGGCAAGTGTTTTCAATAACGTAATTTTGACTGTATAAATAAAAAAACTGATACTAACAATAATAACTAGACAACTATGTAAGGACTAATAATACCGATATATAGGATTAGTAAGGAAGACACTTAAGAAAATACTGAAGTCACAACATAAAAGCAGGAATTAATAAAGTGAAAAACATTAATAAATAATAGTAAAATTTAATCCAAATAAATAATAAAAACTTAATACATTAAACCACTAACACCAGTGTACTTAATATATGATTGTATTTTGTTACAGCTCAGGTCCATGTATGTACGTATTGTAAACTGAAATGAAAAGAAAAAATAAAAGAAGAAATTCCCCCACTCGCGGAAAAAGGGCTTGGATTTGCCAGCGGGAGCCAGGCTAAAAGAACTTCCCCGGACCCCCTCTCTTTGCTATTATTTTCTCTTTTTTTATGCAAACAATACCTTGAGGAACTACAGGTCCTGCCGACTCCGTGCTTCGGCGCCGTGTCAGGGGCCGAAGCAGGGAGACGAATACCGGGGATGGCCTACCACAGTCCCATGGAGAACACTTTTAGTTCGCTGCATTTCAAATGCGCCAAGCGGGGCTGAGCCAAGATTGGCTGAGAGGTAGGGGTGGTCATAGGGTCCCAAAATAATAAAAAAACTGGTATAGGTACGCGGTGAAAAAGTAATAATGGCGGAAAAGTGACATACTTGAATAGTGTAAGGCAGATTCAAAGTAAAAGTTGTTAAATATCTGAATGTTATGAACAGTGATGAAGCATTCTTCGTTATGTTATTTAACCTCGAGGAAAGCTCCGTTCTTTCGCTTTAGTATTTTGGCAAATGGTAGAGAGTTGAAGGTTGCAAGCACACCAGTACAATAGGTGCACACGCTTGGAATACACAATTGTCAAAAAGTTGAAAACCGATAGTTTGTACAGATCTTTTGTAAGTCAGGGTTCTCTTCAAATTACGGTTGCCAACCGTCCCGATTTTGTCGGGATTGTCCTTTCTTTTTTAAAATTGATATGTTTCCCGCCACGACTTTGGCGGGTAAAGGTAAAAGGTAAAATCAATTTTATGGGCGGTAACAGCACTATGGCTTACGCCCGTCCCGACGACTTTGGCGGGACACCAATGTCCCTACTCTTTTATATTTTACTAATTTTACCAACCAGTTGGACAAAAATACATTAGTAAGGCAGAACTTTGGAATAATTTTTCGTTTTCCTTTGAATTTATTTATGGCCTTTAGGTTAATTGGACTCAGAGCGTTTCAATTTTCTGTTTGTTATATAATGGTAACTTTCAAAATATTTTCTCTGTTGTCAGCAATGAGTTGTCATCCTTGTCAAATATCTAGATTTATGTCTATATCTGGAGATTTCAGATTTATATATATATAATCTACAGATATATATGTTTATATATGATCTACAGATATTTCTATTATTTGTATTTCATCAGCAAGTTATTTTTGTGCTTGCTTATGTTTTGGCATTATGCATATTAAACATTTGGCCGGGCTATTTAAAGTTTCTTTCCTCTCCATTACTATATGTGTTTAATATTTCAGTCATTTTTAGTCTACTGGTTTTGTAGGGCCTAACTGTTTCTTTTCTGTCCATTCGAGGTCTTACAAGCTGCGACGATGATAAACAAAACTGGGAACCACAATATCATTGAAAATAGTCAGGGGAGCTGAAATAAGTTTCTGGCTTATGTAGAAAATAAAGAATAAGATAAAACTGGGGCAACAAAAGGGACTAAGGTAGGTTTGGGAGGCTTCAGCAGTAACAACCCCCACCCCGTCTATTGCCAAACCTGCGTGCGGGTTTTCTGAATCGGAAATGTTCCGACTTTTCACTTTTTAAAGTTTTTAACTCTACTTCAAATTATTCACTAAAAGTTTCATAAGGCATGTTAAAGTTTGCTGTTACTACTAACATTACCAGAGTCGCATAGTTCATGAGATCTCTCCATCAGGTTATTCCTGCCAAGGAGAAACAACAATAGTTTTCTAGACTATTGTAGTGGACGTTATATATTGTCAGCTACATATGACGGCCTTTAGTTGTGAGATACGTGCTTTTCTCCGTGAAACTTAATTAGTTTTGCTCACAAAATATTTCTTGCCGGTTGAGGCATGATTAAATTCATTATTATTATTTTATATCTTCAGGGAATCGGAGCTTAAAACAGTAGCAAGAGGGAGTGCTATTTCTGGGGCTGTCCCCAAAATTCGAGGAGGAATGGTCACCTATCACCAAGTTTATTATATAAAGAAATTTAACCCACATTTCTAGGTTCCCTTAAACATAAGATCTGCGAAATATTACTGAATTGTATTAACGGAAGGTCTTCAGTGTTTTAGGTACATTTTACTCACTTCCATGATGAAATCTATGGAAGTTTTATACACATTGCTTATTTGGAGTTAAATGTAAGACAAGCATAATGGAGAATTTTTCCCCCTTAAGTACGTTAGTAACAAAGTACATATTTTAAAAGTATGTCAGAGAATGCCAAATTTGGAAATAATGCGATATGTAAATAAGTGACTGTATGCGAGAATTGCTATGTATGTATGTAGGTAATTAAGCTATATAAGTAACAACATATATTTCCCGAACAGAACCGAATTCCTGTAATTCATTCTGAAGCATAACCGAATACAGAACAAAATGTTAAACAAAAACGTTACCAAATATTTAAATAACTTCTAGCATCACGTGCAGTACACATATCTTTATTTAAAAAATGATAGAAAAACAATTTATTATTAACCTCAAGTATTAAATACAAATATTAAACGCACAGTACAACGTTTTGAGTACGTTTGTAGCCATTGTGTTTCAATAATCGGCATGTGAAGCTTTGATTTTTGTTTAAAAGGATTACCAAGTTAACAAAGCTAGCTTTTAAAAAGGTTATGATAAAAATGAAATTAAATTGTTACTTATCATTTCTTGTCAATTTAATTAAATCATCTCCAAGCAGGTATTCCTAGGACTAGCTTTCTTACAAGTGAAGTATTGTATAAGGAGATATTCATTTCTAAGAAATGTCCACATTCTACGTATCGTTGGAACATTAATTCAAGTATGGTTATCATAGCAAGGAAGTATGAGTAACTAATGGGAACACTGTATATGACCATAGGAAAAAGGGCCGAAGCCGGAGTGAAACTTTTATAATTATAAATAGTAACTATGACCAATCTGTGCTATTACAGTAGCCATAATATTCTCCTTTCTACTTCTTAAAAATGAAAGATTAATAAATTTCATAAAAAGTGAAAAATAAAATTATACGATAGAACAAAGTTCTATCAACTGAGAACTTCTTGAATCAAATTTCGCCTTATTTTTTGAGAATCATGTTTTTTCTCCATTGCTAAGCCAGCTATGAAAAGCACACCTAAACATTATTTAGATTAGCGTCACGGTATTGAAACATCGATTTTTCTTTTTTGCGTATTTTAGATGAAACATAGAAATATGTCATAGGCCCGAAATTAACATATTGTATTTTGTGTGTTTTTTGCTTTTCTCTTTTATAGAGAAGACAAGGCTTCCGACTGGATTTTCAATGGGGCGGTGTAAAGTAATAATTGGGAGGGTGTAAGTGGCGTTTTGTGTGGTTTCTATTGATTTTCCACTATTCGCTACAGCTTTTCATTAAGGTCTTTAAAAGAACAAACGTTTTTTCATCTCAAAATTGAGATGTGAGCTTTTGCTTGTTTGCTCCTCATGTACGCTATCAATTACTGTTTCTGTACAAAAGTTTAAAAAAATCATGTAAGAAATAAAAAAAAATGTATTATCATTTTTCACATAAACATCGACAGATAGACAGTGACATACATACCACATTCATGTTAATCTATTAAATAATAAATAATCAAGTTATTCAGTAGAATATTCTATAATTAGTTCACAATTTGCAAACTTTCCCATCTTTACAGTTTCATATCTAATCTCCATGACTTCTTTAGATTCCATCTTATATGTCATCGTGGCTCACTGAAATGTCTCTGTTTATTGTGAGTACTGAGATGGTTCAAGCCCAAGTAGCCTGTCCTGACCCTTTGTAGTTCGAAGAGACTTGAGCCTCTTTAAACAGCTAAAGCACCGTTTAGGGGTACATTCAACTCAATAAAAGTAGCACAAATCTGTAGCAGCACGTGGATATTTATGAAAATTCTTTCGGGTATTCAGGAAGGCTTGGAAGGGCTTAACAAGCGACCATTTGTTTTCGTGTATTGGCCCAGTGAATTTTCTAGATGTTGAACTATTTTTTAAATCTCTTTTGCTTACATCATCACGGACAGGTCATTGTTCTGAAGGGGGAACAGTTGATCTCCCCGGAATTTCACTTGAAAATTTCATTTCAAAATTAGCGCGATTAAAAACTAATGTGCGTCATGAACTACGATTAAACAGATTCGATTTACTTATATGGCAATGAATGGTTTTAAATAGTGTCATTCCTGATAACTATTTGCATGGAAAGTACTCTCACTCTGTTTCGCATATTTTAATGCAAGTAAATATAGAAATAGATATGGTGTATGCGAATCCACCTCAGTTTATTTCTCTCTCATTTTAATCGGTCCTCCAAAATTCCTTTTTTAGCAACTAGTTTACAGAAAAGAAGATAATCAATCATAACATGTTTTGCTAATTCACTGTTTTCATTTTATTAAAGAAGGTTCATTTGTCACCCTCCATCTGCATACTGTCAAGTTTGTTTGTGGTTAGTTTACCTCAAAAAGATTCTTCAAACGAGTGCAGCTACACATTAAAGAGGGGAATTTTTACTCTTCTTTCAACGAGAAAGTATTTTCATTGCCCTGAGCCTCCTGTGTAGCCTAGTCGGTAGCACCTGGTTGCTCGACCTCAGTGCGATCGGTCCCAGGTTCGATTCCTGGTGGGGGCTTAAAAATGTCGGTATTGACCCACCATCCTGAGGACATTTGTGACCTGCCGTGAATAAAATACAGTGGTGATCACCGTGAGAGCTTTGGTTTTCGTCTTCCAACCCGTCTGGTCAATGTGGGAGCATTAGACCAACTCCTCTTTCCAGGAAAGGCCTAATCCATTAGTGGTTTGAATATGGCTGTGAATTATTATTGTTATTATTATGTGTGTCTGTGTGCAATCTGCGTCAACAGATCAGAAAGTGTAATTTTCCGCAATTTCGGTACACACGCGTTACTATGTATGAAAATCAGATGCTTGAAGTAGTAGCCTGCGGCAAGATATACTGACTTATCTCACCACTCATCTCAAAGTAGAGTTCAATTGAAAATAATGCAGCTGTGCTTGTGTTGCGAGAGAAGAATGTTCATAAAACATGATGCGGCAGATAAATGCATTCTTATCTTTGTTAACAGAGCTATTTTTAGCCTTTCTGTGATCTCGCTTGTAGATTCATCATAATCATGGTAAGCTTGTACCTGTCATGCGTCATTTTAATCTTTCTTGTTCCTGGAATCCGTCCTCAAGCGCCTGTGATGTACAATGTAAAACAGTGCCGTTGTACAAAAAGCAATGCCCATTTTGACACGGGTTGGCAAAAACCATGTTTGTTTCAAAGTTTTATTGGTTTAAACCAGTTTTTTTAATTAAATACTTTACTTTCTTTCTTTATATTACATGTGGATAGAAATAACTTTATTTCTCCTTAATGTCCGTATGCAGCAGCGGAGTTATGAAGGACGGAACCTATAGCTACAGCTTAAAGTGAAATCCGAACCAATACTCGGTTTGCAGCTGAGAGAAATTGTGCTCCATCTGGACGTGATCCCGGGACGCAGTACGCCAAAAGAAACTTTATAAAAATACAGTAAAACCTGGATTAGCCGTCACCCTTTTAATCGTCACTCTCTTTACCCGTCATCGTAAAAATGCACATTTTTGAGTAAAAATATATTACGTAATAAGATATTTTTAATAAAACTTGTTTTTTTTTTAAAAAAAAGAAGAAAGAAAAACGTTTTTTGTCAATGAAATACGTATGTATACTGTTCTTTATTATCAACTTGTGCACAGTTTCATTTTCAATTCTCTTCCAAACCATTTGAAATCTCGTTACTGTACAAGTTTATAATGAAGTTTCTGTTATCCGTCTATTCAGTTAACCGTCACAGTCCCGGTCCCGACGATGACGGTTAATGGAGGTTAAACAGTAATGGAATTTTAAAATTACAAATTTATTATGTAGATATAATTGAAGAAAATTAAAACTAATAAGTCCAATCCGAGCTAATGTTGCTGTGATAAGCTACGGATGCAGTCAAGTACGTACCCAGAAATTTATTTCGGGGAGTGGAGGGTCCAGAGCTTTCTCGGGGGTCCAAATTCAGTATGAGTGTAAACTTTATCGATAATATCGCGTAAAATTGTAGTAGATATAAAAAATATGGTAATTTCGGAGGAGGCCCGGACCACCAGGACCCACTCCCTGCGTATGTGTCACTGGATGCAGTCGATAAATTGTGCCACCTTCTATCGATATATTTAAGCAAATTTAACTTTGGTTTCTCTATGAAACAACATTCGTTCAGGCAAGCAGAAAGAAACAATTTGGGTTCGTTTCGTTTGTTTAGGCTTAACGTCCTTATGTAGCAGCAAGGCAATGAAGGACAAGACCTACTGCTTACAGTGACATCCGAACCACTACTCGGTTTGCGCTTTAGAGAAATTCTGTGGCCCCATCAATAATCGAACCCGCGTCCCATTGAATACAAGGTGAAAATTATATAAAATTAACGCAGACGGGTTAATATGTGGACTCGGTGCTCCGAAAGTTTCGTTTAATCCTTTGGGTATAGGACGTTTGGGTGCACGGATGTTTAGGTGTGAGGATATCTTTCTGTAAAATTTTAATCTTTACACCGAAAAGTCCTATCTAGTTAACAAAACTAACAGACACTCTAAATGCTTTGAAATGTAAAGTATAATTTTGTTTAAGTAAGGTAGTAGATAAGAAATAGCAAAATAGTATTTAGAAAGATATAATAGTACATATTTTCCAAACTGTAACGGGATCTCAAATAAATATGTCATGAACGAGATATTTATTAATTACACTGGTCAACAACCAAAATGTATCTTTGGTATATCCATTTTTTTTAGTAATTCCATGTCGCTGAATACCAAAATGGCCTTCATTTTGTTTCATTTTCTTTCTTGTTTTGAAGACATCGACTTCCCTGATGCACCACACAAACGGAATATATGTGGTGATTTGAAAGTGGTCGGTATGGTAACTTGGTCTCCAGCAGGGTTATACGAAGTATTACTGCAAGTGGAAAAGCCGTGCTAATTATGAAACAAACGAATTTAGTTCAAGGTGTGATAAACGTTTCATTCTAGCTTAGCGGAACCAAGCAAAATACTCCTGCCACCGTTACATATTTATTAGAATGTACATAATTTTAATTTAGCAATTTACAACTTTGATTGTCTATTACAATTTATACTTGGAAGAAAAAAAATGTTAGTAAACTATATTTTTCTTAAGTATCATAATACCATGGTGTGCCTTACGGTGTATGGAAATTGGTACTATTTTTAACATTATGTAATTCATAATCTATTCTTTACATTGGGACTATGAAGAACACAAAAGGAAGGAAATTACGCCCAATTCTAATTGAAGGCTTGAATTGCAAAACATCCCAAATTCACCGCTGTATTTTCTCATCAGGAACAAAAACTAAGTCCTGGTATCATATTCTATTCAGCTGATTTTTTTATTTAAAAGGGTTTCTGTGGTATAATTAGGATGTAATTATGTGAGTGGATAACCATTGCAACATAGATACCGACGAACAGAAAAACAATGCAAATACGAAAAAAATGTGGACTTGGGATGTTTTGCAATTCAAGTTTTCAATTATGATGTTCCCAACAGGAAATTTCATACACCTTCCGAATCATAGTTACCAATAAGACCCAGACAGTAAACAATCCTTACGTAATTATACGGCGTTCATAATAGTGACTAAGTAAAAACTGACTCTGGATCGAAACGTTCTTTATAATGCATTAAAAATGTTGAAATTCCATTAAAATCTCATACTACAGTAATTCTCAGCTGGCAAACACTGATTCCCAGTGACTTGAAAAACTTTAAAAAGCCATAGAATCCAGCTTACAAGTAGAAGTGACTGAAAAGAAAAACTTATTTTCATGGGAAGTTTCAAACACCTTGTAAAGTCAGGGAATATTAAATATACACTTTTGTTTCTCCGAACATATTGTTTGAAACCATTTTGCTACAGCAGGCATAAGACATGCCTGAAAGAGGTGGAGACCCTTGCAACTGGAATCAGGGGGTTTAAAAATCATGTTATTTAATTATTTATTAGAAGTTAGCACGGATATAGCAAACGCCATTTTACACCGTTATTGTAACAAACAATAATAAGAACAATGAAAATAATAATAACAACAAAAGACTGATGCAATAGGAAATAGAATCAAGTTGTTTTTTGTTTTTTTTTCATAGCAGAGCTTGCAGGGACAAAATCCATGAAATTGTCTACTTATGTATTTGGCTTTGCAATTCATAATAATAATAATTATTATTTATATAAATACGCCCACCATTCAACCAATACATAAAAAAAATGGCCCCATGTGGAGGACTACAAATGGCATAATTTCATGTTATAAATGCGACAAAATTCCCTGACAGAATGGCGATCGAGTGAAGCTAAGTTATATATTTTTTTTATCATACGCGATGCTTATGACGTTCAATATCTTATGTGCCCACTCTCAACGCGGAGGAACCTAATAATTACAAGGCCCCTTCACTCGCATTTGACAAGCTCTTGGCTCAAAACTTTGCTCATGTTTAAGTTTCAACACTTTCACATACGTTGAACATGTTGATTCCTACTATAATTTTCACATTTCTTCGTTACCATAAACTTCACTTTACCCCACATTATGAATTAGATGTTAAATTCTCTGCTCATAATATTTGGATCCTAGATATCATTTCTCAGATAAAAGAACTGCAGATCAACGCTTTCGTACTCCCTGCCTGTTGTGCGGTAGATATAAATATTTACCTGAAATGTTGTTGAGAAGCCTTGCTTTCTGTTAGTAATAGCTTTATGAAACGAACGAATTGACTCATTTAAAATGTTAGACCGTTGTAATCTGGAATCGATCTCAGAGGTCGACCATCGTGCCAAGTTTTCCAGGGTTTCAATTATTAATACTCAGGGTACTCTGATACATTATAGACAAAGTAGTTAAAGCGGCTTATTTTGTCCATTAAAAATAATTACTATACTATATTTCCTCTCTTTATGATGATATACAAATTACACTAGAACATGAAAATCATTTTTAATCAATAGTTTCATATACCGAAACGCTCTTACACCAAATCATCCTTTGGACCCAAACGTCCTTAAACCGAAACGTCCTACACCGAAACTTCCTAGACCCGTGGACTCGTCATCATGAAGTTCAAACTATTTGTGGCATTTTTATTTTTGGGGTTTAAACCTTTCTTTTAAAACCATCTGGTTTAAACCTTCACCTCGGTTTAAACTAGCCAACCCGGCTTTCGAGCTTCAATTGCCACTAAACAATTTCTAAAAAATGATTTTGCGATAAACTTGAATCTGTGTGTGGGTTTTAGCGCGTTTAAGAGTTTTTATTGTTCTTCGTTTGTACGTTGTTCTCGTACGATGAAACATACAGGAAAATTAAGGATGTGCAATTGTAGTGGGATTATAAGGGTTTTAACAGAAAATTGTTTGCCACCAAATAATGAATTTACAGAAAGTCATCTTCAATTCACTATAAGCGACTTTACAAAACGAACTAACTCAATGGCTTATTGAATATACAATTTCATCGCCGCAGTAACAAACGTCTTCAATTTGTATCCTGAAGAAGAGCAAGCCAATTTTCATCATGAACAACTACCTCTCGTAAATCCGTTTATATTGTCCCCCCACCAGTGTTCAAATTGAAGTGGGGGTGGCTGGTATTCTCCACTCTCTCTGAGATGTAATGGAAAATTTTAGGTGGGTATACGCTTCGTTCGTGTTTCGATACATTTCACTTAATATCCCATATATCTGTGAATTTAATAAATTTTATTTGCGTATATTATGATGCCTAAAAATTGAGGTGGGAGGGTATACCCTCCATTACACCACTCTTCTCTCTGAAATGCTTATCTCATGTTCTGTTTTCGAAACTATCCCCGCACATGGGAAATAAATAGGTGTAAGATAAGGTATTGTACTGGTGTGAGAAATTCTTCACCGTCTCTGGAAATTGCACAAATTGAACCCTGCCTCCCACCGACGAGTATGTCTTCTCAATAACTGCTTTTCGAACGACTTACCAAGCGAAGGTTTGAGAACAACCGAAATGGTTAAATTGGACACTAAGTTGGAAGAATTTTACACTATTTAGTTTGCAACTATTTAGGGGCGTCACAAAATGGAGACCCTGACCCTCCAAAATCACTGCCTACCTCCCTAACTCTGACAAGACAATAGACATTTTCGTTCCCTCCGTCCTTAAATATTGAACAAATTGATTGTGTATGTCAGATTAAATAAATATGTCATGTTTTGGTAATTTCAGTTCTACGGTTTCTGGTTACGTAGAGATGTAGCATGAAATACTTAGGAATTCACCTCCTTCGTCATTCAACGAAAGTCGTCTTCAAATTGTTTTTACGTAATTAATTTATGGTACTTCAACAAATGTATGTGTCTTACTCAGTGGCGTAACTACATTTTATGGCCCCCCTGCAAGCGAACACCCAAGGCCCCCTCCGCCAACAAAATGTTCGCTTCTTGAATGGTAACAGTGGCGGCTTGTGCTTCAGATGTTAGGTAGTGTACGTCATGTCATTATTATTATTATTATAACAAAAAATAATATCACATGCTGTAGACACAATTGGATATTAATATCCTAAAGATTTACCTAATTATGCACAAAGCTCGCACATATTTAAACTAATTAGTAGGAAATTTAATGTACAACATCCATAAAATGTCGGAAAGAAGTTCATAGAGCCAATACGCAAGTTCAGATAATTGTACACCGCACACTCCGTACACGTAATTTAATGTTCTGTTGTACACAAACCTGCCTTTAATGTCAGTTAAATCATTTACGAATTATACGTTAGAACTCTGGTTCGAATACAGTAATGTGTTGTTCTTTAATTATACACACACGAGAAAGAATCACGAAAGAGAATAAATCCGGGTTCTGTCCACTTGCCAACACGTGTCAAACTGTACTCCCGAGCGCTATTTGATTCTGAGTCGTCACAAACACTGTCTGCCATCCAAAAATCAAGGGGGACGGAATGTTTATAATAAAAGACGGGTACTGTGACTTTTTCGGTAAAACTCAAAGATTTTACAGTAACACACACACATTTTACAAATTCAAACGATTGAGAAACAAGCTTTGCTGTCAATGGAAGAAATCGTCCCTACGTCACACCCAAATCCAAATTTTCATTCCCTCCCCCACCCCATCACCAAACACACACCATCAGCTTGAAAATACTGGCAAATCTCTGGATATCGGCCCCCGGAAAAAGCCAATAATTCTAAAACCCAACTATTCTTTATACTCTGAAGTGAATTGGTGTTTGGGAATGAGTTCGAAACAAGTCTTCAATTGCTTGTCACACCAAACCAAGGGTCACTGGAAAACACACACACACACACACACACACGAAAAGAGAGAAAAATGAAAGAGAAAAGAGAGAGGCAGGAGAAGATAGAAAGAAAGAAGACAAAAACGCTAGCATTCATTTCAATGGTCCATAAGATTGCATGAAATTTAAAAAGCTCTAAGTATTAATAATTATGTTATGTACGGTATAAGGATATTAGGTGAAATATTTATCCAAGTGCGCTCTAGGCTCCGGTTTATCAAAATTATTTTTTACGCCACGACTTCCAGAAGTTTGAAAAACATTGGTTTCAGTTACGAAAAGAATACAAAACTTACTTAAAGTCCCTTCCTTCCGATTCAGTTTAGTTGTATTTACTGTGGCTGTGGGTAGCATTTGCAACGTGAAATTTACAAAAAAAAAAAAAGTGTTAACAAGGCAAGTTGGTATTAGTGTTTACTTTTCATTTTTGTACCTCGTTCCACCGGGTAAGAAAGAGCGCGCAAATGTACCATAAAATTATACCTACCAAACAGCTTCTTCATCTTCGACGCCCCGAAGTCGGGGGTGATTGATTGTTCCATCTCCTCTCTGTCCCTTTCGCTCTCTCTTTCCACTCTCCTTCATTTGCTTGCAAAATGGCCCTTTTGCTTGCCGAAACAAGTGCTAAGAACTATAAAAGACTTCTTTTTTTGCCTTTTCCTTGGGCGAGCATTCATTTTGGAGGATTGTTTTGCGAGGGGGTGGGTCCTGCTCCTGGGTCCTAAGGGACTGGATCTCTTCAGTTCTGAAAAACAAGAAGAGAAGGACGGTAACGGAAAGAGAAGAGGGAGATGGCGTTGGTGCTTGTAAATTTGAGAATGGCACTTTTCAGATGAGAAACGAAAACAAACTTCCTAATCGGCTTATGCCAAATTTGCTCGCGGTGCTTGACCTACAATAATCCCCTCCCTACAAAGGGTAAAAAGCCAATCCTGCAAGGTCAGACCATCTCTTAGTAAAGGAAAAGATACTTGAAGATTCAAGTTGCAATCCTCAGATAGATTTAATCACCGAAGTCTGAAAATTATTAGCAAAAGTTTGATTCTTTCTATTGAGGCATGTATATTCTTATTATTTCTCCGACTAAGGCAAGGCAGGTTGATTCGAACCATTGGGAGGCTAAGGTGGAAGGCCCCTTGGGAGGGCGCACACTCGGGCCCCCCCGCGTTGCGGGGATTCGCGCCATTGTAGTTACGCCCCTGGTCTTACTATGTACGTTTCTTTTGAAGTCAAAAAACATGAATAAGAAAGATTATTCACATCATCACGTAACGACAATGTCACAACACACTTGAACAAGTTACAACATCAACTAGGCCCTACCTGGTATTGCTATGTTTCGATCTGAAGTCATGAGTTATATTTAAAGTTCACATTTGAATTGATGGTCTCTATAATGTGAAGTGATGCGTGAATACTCAACAAGATTGATCGCTTACAAAGATTGTCAGTCGTGTTTTTTTTTAAATGTAACTATTACGTAGTATATAAATTACAAATAACAGTATTTATTATTATAATTATTTTTTATTACGTTAGGCTTGGTGTTCTGATCTTACCAATATGTTACAAGCAGTAGGTCTATTTTGTAGAACGAATGTAGTTAACATTTGATGATATCCAACTGAATCAGATATGCTATTCGTCTTCGTTAGGTGTGTTGCACATTCGTTCAATCGTTTGATCTCAGAATAATGTTTGTTACACTCAAATTATGTTTGTTGCGGACTTCAACAAGCGTTCCTAACTCACTGTTTAAATTACCCTCTCGCTAAAACAAAAGCTAAGCGTAAACAGGTTTATGTCTGCTAAAAATATAGAAGTTTCGTGTAGTTTATGTCTGCTAGAAATATAAAAGAAAAGATACATCTTTGATTAGAATTATTTGATGCGAAGTTATGTATTTCATCGTGTTAGATTAGATCCATAGTTATAAACTGTAGCTCAATACCAAAGAGAAATATACAATTAAATAAGAATTCTTACATTCAGAAAATGGATCGTTTTCATTTAGGCCTATTGGAAATAAAGCGGTTATATTCGTGTAAAAAAATATATCTGTCTATTTGAAATTTAAATACTTCCAAGCCAATAATGTGCTGTTGAATTTTATTGATGGCTTTAGGCACCTAAGAATCAGGCCGGGATGGGGCACGGAAAATTAGGATTCGGGAATATGTCGGCCAGGGCCTATGTTGAAGGTGCCATCCCTGCATTTGCCTGGTGTGCCTGAGCAAAAAATCTGGAAAACCCTCAGTCAGGATGGTCGGCAGCTGGAATCGAACCCATGACGTCCCGAATACTACACCAACGCTCTACCACTGAGCTACGGCGGCTTGGTAAGTAATGGGTTTTTGAAAAGACTTGTTAAATTATTAAGAACAATGATGATGATGAGTGTTCTGCCCGAAGGCAGCTCTTGATCTGAAGATCTCGGAGCTAGGTGAACCGATGGCGGTTTGCCATTACCTTCCATCGTACGAAGATGACATACTAAGAACGGGGCCTACAGTTTAATGTGAATTCTGAATCACTTGTGTCCCGGTTGGGATTCGAACCAGGAACACCCTCCTGATTACACTATTAAGAACAATAGTAACAAATTTAACATCACAACAAAAATAGATAAGTAGCGCTTCTTATCGGTCACCCTGGTCGGCAAGAGGAAAAGTCGAATTCTATATACCTTATATACCAGAAGTCAGATACAATAATATACTTAACAGAGATGACCATTCGTGTTGTTTATGATATAAGGTCAATACAGAACATTTGAAAACTAGAAAAAACGACATTGTTTTTTCTAGTTTTCAAATGTTCTGTTTTGAACTTATATTGTTTTTAATAGTTTTCAGACAGAGACTTTTACCCTAAATTTAAAGAGAGTCTTCTTCATTTTCGAATTAATTTTCCGGCATCTTCTAATCTAACCTGGGAAGCCAGTTTTTTTAAATCTATATAATGTCACTTTCGATAGCTGGTAGAATTTAAATATCAAGCTAAAGCTGTCCGAAACCTTGAGATAATTTTTATGAACATTTTAATGAAATACGTCTTGTTTCAATGATATTTATTCGAAATTTGCCGACTACTAGTGTATGTCAGACGACCGGTGCCTTACCCTATTTTCAATTTTATAATTTCTTTGTAAATTTATGCAGGTAAACCGTTGGTTGTATAAATTACATCATTAGTATTTTGTGTATGTAATATTCATGTCACTTGCGATGTATAACATTTTTAAATGTATCTCTATTTTTTTTATAAGTTATGTGGCTTTAGTTATCAACATTATATTGTTTTATTTAACAAATAAAAACGGGGATGGCATCTTCAACATAGGCCTTGACCGACAGCTTCCCGAATCCTTTTTACTTCCCTATCCTGGCCTGAGCCTTAGAAGCCTAAAGGCCATAAATAAAATTCATTTTTTTAACAAAAATAATATTTATCAAGAACGCTTTATATAAGTGATTTTTATATTAAATTATACCATAAAACTGACCAATTTAATTAGGAATTTCTTGTAACTTACGTGTTGAACTTAACTAAGGTGAACTCTATTGCGAATTCTCAATTGTTTCCTTCATAAAAGATAGTGCGTGGCACATACAAATGATATAATACCAGGCAACGCACGGCTCGCTGTTTCATTCCTGCCAAACAAATAGAGAAACAGTTCAATGTTCAATTTCCGCCACGAGAATTAAAACCCGCGTAGACGGTGGCGTTAATTCTGCCTCTAGTGGAATTTTATAACTGTATGGTTAGGACGCTAAGCCAGTGACTCGAAGGTTCCAGCTTCGAATTTCGGATGGGACATGGATGTTTTTGGTTGTGGAGTTTAATTAGAAAGTGACAGACCGAAGTAAAATGTTATTAGAATGGCTCATACAAAATAAAGGTTATTAAAGTTTCACCGGGAATCGTTCTTGAGACCTAATAATTACAAGGCAAACAAGCTAACGAATGTTCTGCCTCATTCGTACTGTAATTCATTCAAATTAAAATATTAGCATTGAAAATTTAGTAATATTACTTGGTGCAATGACGAAAGTATCAAGTTCGGTCTAAAATTTGAGAACCCCTGCACTAAAAACACGGTGTAAATAGTCAGCTATCAACCATTAACCAATGTCATACGTTCCATGGTATTTTAGAAGTCTACTTGTAGGAAGCTGATTCTGAAATCCTAATCATATTTCTTCCAGTTAACACTTAACACATGCCTTTACTGATGGGGAACTGACGTACAGTACTTTTCAAAACTGAATAAAAGATGATCAAATTAAAAATTTAGAAGAGTCAATGCTAGTAAAAGTATTTAGATTAACATGGGGCCCGTATATTTATATTAGCGTGGCCACTGCCTACTGTAGCTATGCATTAGAACGGCCCTGACTCTGTGCTAACTATTTACATAGGTAACTTAGTTACTTTTGGCGGGACCACCTGAACGATTGGAGGCCCTGAGCTGCAGACCCTTTAGTCATCTTAATTCGACTCTGTTCCTGAGTTGAAAGTTGTCGACAGACAGACATAGCGGTAGTATAGGGCTTCCCAGCACTTGTTGCTGAAGTCTAAAAGTGGTATAAATTTTCATATAGGAACTTCTTAGTTTATGCAGAGATTT
Organism: Lepisma saccharinum; assembly: GCA_022664845.1. Taxonomy (NCBI): domain Eukaryota; kingdom Metazoa; phylum Arthropoda; class Insecta; order Zygentoma; family Lepismatidae; genus Lepisma; species Lepisma saccharinum. The sequence goes on along the minus strand of JAGDQP010022925.1, from coordinate 2,022 downwards.
AAATATTTCGCTTCTGCCGTGATTACAACTATGTAGTTACCCATTCTACACTTCACTCAATTCTGTGAAATCTGACTTCCTTAGCCGGCTGTGTCAGATGCTTCCATCAACATCATTGAACAATTTTATGACTAGAGTGATGCAACTACTTTTTAGAAATTAAGGGCTTTACATTTGAGAGATACTAATTAATCTTCTCGTTTTGAAGAAGTCATTAATGCTCTGCAACTCTCTGACATTTGCTAAGCTTTTAATTTGCTTGATTTTTATAAAGATTTTTCTCCCCATAAGAAAAACTATATGATGTGAACTCAAAATAAACAATTGTTTCCTCTAAACTTAATTTAAATGCTATTCCAAATTCCAAATATATACGTTGATATATTGTGTTCAGAGTATTCCTGGTTTAACACCATTTGCTTAGACAATGATTTCGATTCTTAAAACAAATGGAAAAATGACTGGAATAAATCAGCAATTCTGTTAACATAGAAAACTCTTTAAGTTATAGTTTATTTTGTTCACAGCTGTCAGAAATCTCATGACCTGATTAACGGAGATACAGCATTACTCGGAAATGCCAAAGGGAAGTAAAATATTATGGGTTTTAATGTTAAAAAAGTAAAATATCTCATGTATACAAATTAAAATATATAGTAGTTTGTTATTTATCATAATTTTACGCGTATGCTTAAAATTCAATAATAGCCTACACTTCTGAGTGTTTCCTTGAGTTTCTTCTATCTTTATTTTCTTGGTGTTGTGAAAATTGAATAGCCATCAGGATGACGACATTTCTTTAGTTAACTGTCATGCTCTATCCCGTATTGACACAGTAGAAACCTGGCAACCCTACATATCACTTTCTGCATATGACGAATCAATTACCATTGTCAGGAAATTTTTGGCGTCGTATTGTTGTACCGGATACAGTACAATACTGCAGATTTTCATTGTCGATATTAAATAGACCCGTTCACTTCTAGACGGTGTACAGGAATTATGAGACAGAGAGAAAATATATATTTTCGAAAATCGTTCCGGATAAACGAGGTTCTAGTGTATATGATTTAATCTCTTATTCCTCTTCAGATTATAAATACCACTAGTAAAGTTCCAAACGTATTTCTCCTGTAAATTTTAGAAATACGGTTGATCACATCTAAAGTTAACCCTCAATCTGTATTATCAAAGTGTACAAGTTATCGCCTTGTACTCTGTTACGGAAAAGTCTGTTTTTGAGCGTTGTATTCTATTGCCTTTAGGCATGTATGACTCGCCACATGTTTAATTTATTTTATGGCTTTTGACCCATACATTCGCTCTCTACCACATATAGCCTTGCAAATAATTCACGCAAACACGATGTCATTTCCTGTTTGTTCGTCACATATATCATTTCGTATTTTTTAACATCTTGCACAATGTACATTTATGCTCTGTTGTTTGGTAATCTCACGAGTAACAATGATTTTCTGTGATTTCAAAGTTGGAAGAAATGTTTGGACGCGTGTTATATTCCCAGTTTACCATATGTATTTATAACATTGAAATAACACACATACGAAATATGCCTAGATCCTGGTTCAGAAGGTTAATTTATAATTTCTAACAGCTATATCTTACGATCTATTCGTATTACATGTGCTTGTTAAACACATACTGGTAACATCTCTTGATTCTTAAAACACCGGCGCACATTCTTTTGTTGTCGTTGTTGTCTTGCCTTGATAACAACGCAGACTGTTCATTCTTTAGTTATGTTGGCGACATACCATTATCAGAAGACGATTTTCATTTCTCTTGATCCTTTATGACGTATTAGAAGGTGACATCAGAGATACTGACGCACTTCCTTGACTTTTACTGAGACGATCTTGTCATTATATTTGGCATTTTTAGACGATTTTCCCTTTGGATGCTTTTCCCTTTGGACGATTTTCCTTTGGATGCTTTTCCTTTGGATGCTTTTCCTTTTGGATGCTTTTCCCTTTGGATGCTTTTCCCTTGGACTTTTTTCCC
>JAGDQP010022924.1:0-29826 GCA_022664845.1 Lepisma saccharinum | reverse complement strand
GGGTGGTACTTGGTAGATGTTGAGTTCTGTGTTTCTATGGGCATAGAGAGGGCATTCAGAACAACGTAGCTACAAATAAAATGAAAATAACACCTTGTTGAAAACCTTTCTAACCTCATGAGTCATGACATTAAATGTTATTTATTTATTGCCTTATTTTCCGTGGTGTAGTTAAAGCCATAAAACCTTTTTTTTTCATTTAACTAAATATGATAGAAAAACTTCAAGACGAATAGGATGCAATACTATTCTAGATTACGCCAAAGGTTTGTCAAGTCAACAAGCAAAGTTCCAGTATTCGAAGCATCAATTAGCCTTGTGATCACGGGCGTAGCCAGGAAGGTCGAAGGGGCCCGGACCCAATCCGAAATTCCGATTTCTAAGTAAAATTAGTATACTTTTAGGGCAGCTATGTACATTTCGCATATTACATATAAACCCTGGACCCAGGAAAAAAAACTGGTGCACCACCTCAGAAACGAAATTCAGAATACGCGCCCGCTTGTGGTGTATGTCTTCTGTAATCTCCAATAGCAACTCATGTGTTTCGAATTTATACCAATCGTCATTTTTGCGTAGCGAATTAATAACAGCCATAATAATATAACCTGCGCTTAAATACTTTCGATGGCATCACTTGTGCTTCATTTCTTTCTCTTCCCCCAAATCAGGGACTTCTGGCTTCTGGTTCTGTTCTTGTCGAGAAAGATAATTTTTGGAAAAGCATTTGCGGTCAATACGTATGTTACTATTTTCATAAGGGTTTTTCACCAAAAAATGTGTAACTCTCTGAAGCCCTGTTTATGAACTGTGTTGTTTTTGAACCCCTGGAAAAGTCTAAGTCGAGATTGTAAGCCTCTGGATTCTACTCCAAGACCTTCAGAATATGCAGCCACTTCTCAACAATTGAGCTCTGGCCGCATTTTATATTTGACAACATACTTTATATAATACCAAAAAGTACGCTCAATTTCAAACAACTTGTAAATATGGGAGCGCTTATTTTCGAGTGTGAGTGCGGCGTCCTAAATTTTTCCTATCCCCCCTAAATGTTCCTAGCTCCATATCATACTTTGCATACATATATGGAAATTAAAGGTCAAACATACACGAGAAATATTACAAAATAATATTCAAAGGTAAATTAAGGACCTGAATTGCAAAACATCCCAAGTCCACCGGAGTATATTTTATTTCAGGAGGAACAAAAACAATCTAAGGTTTTGGTATGTTATTCTGTTCATCTGAAATTATTTTATATTAAAAAAGGTTTTTGAGTTGGGATTAGGAAGTAATATTTATGGAAGTGGATAGCCCTTGGAACATAAATACCGACGAACAGTAAAAATGCAAATACGAAAAAAGTGAACTGGAGATGTTTTGCAATTCAAGTCTTCAGTTAACGTCTTGTGATAATAAAAGGGCATTGTTAGACATGTCGGGTGCGGTTCGGAAGGTCAATGCCAATTTTATAAAAGTAGATAGGAAATAAAGGGGAAGGAGAGAAAAGAAGGAATGTCCATTTTCGGGTTCTATGCCCTTTCTGTTGGTGAACGTGGTACTATTGAACGGAATATTCCATGCGTCCTGAGACGTAGAACTGTCCATGGAAAAAGCGGGAAAAGGATTGGCGAACTACTCTTTCTGTATAAGGCGAACTACTCTTTCTTACCCTTCAAATGAGATATGTTTGCGTCACCTGAAGATAATTTCTTTCCCTTATTTAACTTCCATAAATTACCAGTCTACCTTCGCCATCAACTGAACTTGTTTGTTCAATAAAAAGCGCAGCTATCACAGCAAAAGTCTCTGGGAACATTAAGTCAATTCCTGCCTGGGACAAACAATTGATAGACCAACCTACCTATTATTTTCTCTTGTTATTGTTCGCCAAAATAGTATTGACTGTTGTATATTTTGAACTCAATAGAGAATTTTTACTTCACCAGCGCTGGTTTGACAGCGAAAACAAACTTGGGCTACATTTTTTCTGGTAATAGGCTGTGAAGTCCCTTGACCATTCTTCGCGGGCAAGGGAATAGTGGCGTAGGTAAGGGAGGATATGGGGGTATCCCCCCTGACTCCAACTTTATGAACTTATAAGGAGAGTATTTAAACAAGAAAAGAATGAAGTTATGTTCGGAAACATATAATTGTTAGTTAAAATATAAAATTAATTGTAAGGGCGGTAACAACACTATAGATTATGACCGTCCGGATATAATTGTAAGTTTATTCATAAACAGACAAGGGTCGTATTCTACATTCTGCGTTGTAGTTTTACATTTAAATAGAGGTGGTAAATAACAATTAGGACAACCAGTAATATAAAAATTATTTGACAATAATATCGATAGCGCCGGTAAAAAATAAAAGAAAAAAGACGATTTCTAGACGATGAAGAATGTAGTAATTAATGTACGGATAGTCCCAACCCAACGAGGGTAGAACGGAGAAAATTTTGAACATAAAACATTTAAAATCTATGGTTAAAGCAGTTACTTCTACGTAAAGAAATAACTTTAACAGACGTCCTCGTTACATTACATATGAATTATAAATTAAAATTACACACATTGGAAAGTTTCGGTTGTAAGATCTAATGTGATCTTTCAGATCATAAGGGAGAAGGTAAAATTTTGGTTAACTTTATTTTCTATGGGCAATGTTAGTAACTTTTGACCTCGACCTGTTACGATTATACGAGGGCAACGCTTGTTAAATTTCAATAATATGCATGCCCCAGGTAGAATTCGAGCCCGCAACCTTGGAGACGCTGGCCTAATGCCTCAGACCATACGACTACCCCGGTCGGCTATAAGGGAGAAGAGTCTAACCGTTAAAATCAATTATTGAAATTTGCGAACTTTCAATTAAGGATTATTTTTTTGCCTGACTAATTGCAGCTGAATGATTTTCTGCATTAGCGGATGAAACTCTTAATATCACCTACACGGCAAAACTTTGTTAATAACTACGTCAATGATGAGTATGAAAGCAGTTTAAGCACTGACTCAGTAACAATCACGCAGATTTCCCCTAACCTGGTGTTGGCCGGAAAAGTTTGAAGAAATTTCACAATGTCAGGATTTAGCGAAAACGATTTATCAAATATGATATACCTGGTGTAGTAAAAAGTAATCCATTATTTTTCCAACAGATGGCTTCAGTGACCTGTAGCTCGCGTTGTATAAGTCCGATCGGGTTCAACGAGATGGCGTTCAAATGATGAGATTGCGTACTACAAACACTGTTCAGATAGTTGTGATGAGTTGACTCAGTGTTGTATGAGCGCGCGTCAAAATGGACACTAGCAAAGAGAAAATACGCTATATTTTACAGTTTTTCTTCGATAAAGGCGAAAACGCAAGCCAGGCGGCTCCAAATGTGAATAGTGTTTATGGTCCTGATACTGTAACAGCCAATCACGCGCAATTTTGGTTTCGTCGATTCCGTTCCGGTAATTTTGACGTCAAAGATGTACCACGCACTGGAAGGCCACGTGTCGAAAATGTCGATAAAATCATGGACATTGTCGCGTCCGACTGTCATGTAAGCACTGTTCCTATTGCCCAAGAGCTAAACATTGCACAAAAAACCGTGTGGAACCATTTACATAAGGCTGGATACACAAAGAAGCTTTATGTATGGGTGCCACACGAGTTAACGCAAAAAAACCTCATGGACCGAATTTCCATCTGCGAATCGCTGCTGAATCGCAACAAAAGCGACCCATTTCTGAAGCGGTTGGTGACTGGTGATGAAAAGTGGATCACTTACGACAACGTCACGCGATTCCGAGATCTAATTTAATAAGAATAGGATGGAAGTACAAGTTTGCTAGGAAATTAAGATATACTGTATATAAGACATATTGTAACAGTACTCTTCTGCGGTTGTGCAATACACTCACTCAATGTGGGAGTATTTAAGACCAATCACATTCAACTGATATTGAATTATTTAGGATAAATTGGAACACTATATTTTATGTCCGCTTACGGAAAGCGCATTTTTGTGCGATTATGGAGAGTGCAAATGTTTCACCTATAGCATAAAAATTATGACGTATGAAAAGACTGATAAAATGTATTAACCCAATTTGTGTTCGAAAGAATTATGCATATTTCTTTATTAAACAATTTCACAAGTTCACATTGAAGGCATGTAATGAATTTATAATTTATTCGTTATTTTTATTCGATTAAATTAGCATTTTTGCTACGATTAACCGTTGTACATATTCTGACAAAAGAAACACCTTCAGCTTCACTTAGTAGAAGCTGTGAATAATGCCAAAGATGCTGTTATATAGTTTGAAAGAGCTAAAGAAAATTGTCTGAAGGAAAACAAAGCAAGTCGCAGTATATTTGAGTTTGGAAAAATGTATGGAAATATTTACAAACATCCAGAAAATGAAGTCTAACTGCAGTATACGACATGCCCATTCACACATGTATCCCGAATTTTTCTTAGGGTTTTCACGAATTTGGGGAAGGTTCAAAGAAGATCTGGATGTGAAAATTAGATAATAAATACAGCGTCTTTTAAAATTACACCAACAAACTTCTGGAGGTGGTTCCTTACATCAAAACAAGACGAAAATTCCTGAGACAAATTTTCGAAGTGTGTTTAGTTTCGAAGTTTAAGGGTCCCGAAAGCTTGGGAAAATTAACTTCAGATCTTCACATATGTAACATCACAAAAAGTAGAGCTGATGTGGTGCGTCATAGACTAAATATGCGCTATCCCAAAATGCATCTTTCAAAATTCCTCAATGGGCGCGCAAGGGATTCCCCAAAGGAATTAGAGGATTCCCAGAAATTCTCTAAAGATGGTCGTAATGAGCATGAACGGGACGGTTTTCACCAGAAAACAATTATTCGTTTGCGCCAACTCGATATCTCAATTAGATTCCATACACCGAACAATTAAAAAAATGCGTCGTTGTATAACAAGCAGGAGTAAGAATTGCATAATTTCTTCGAATGTTTTATTTGTTACCAAAGAGATCTAATATCATTGTCCGATTGAATGCTGAGATGACGTATGTCGTCCTTACACGGAAAGTCTTTCAACTCATGCTATTTTCGATCCATCTCTACTTCAGAAATATTCCAGAATCTCCTGCTTTGTTTGGAAAATCCCTTGCGCACTCATCGCGGAATTTTGAAATATGCATTTTCAAATAGGAAAGGTTTAGTCTTTGAGGGTACCAAGCAGCATCAGCTATACTGTTCGTGGTGTTAGAAATATGAAACTCTAAGAATCATTTTTCCACGTTTTCGGCATCCTGTAGCTCCGAAACTATGCACATTTTGAAAATTTCACACACTAATTGCGAATTTTGAAAGCGAAACTAATAAAAGTGCAATGGAAGCTTATGCGATTTCCAAGCTTTTTAAAAGTACTTAAGATTTTGTACAACCTGCACCCACATCTACGCCAAAGATTATATTTTATACTCTGAAACGAATAATTACGTATATCTTTGAAACGTGCAAACTTTCAAATGTGCCTGAACGGTTTGGTAGTTTTACAAGAGAATACTGTCATCAAAGTAAGCGTATAAGCATTAGTAAATGTTGGTCGAGAAACTCTTCGTTCTTTACAAAATCCAACCTGATGTTTCAAATATGGCTAAATTTGTATTAGAATTATGGCTGAACTATGCAAAATATACGGATATAACATATTCATGTATTTAATACTTTCCCGCACAATACCATAATTATGCTGTTCTAAAATTATAGAAAAACTGCCCCTAAATATATACTTTTTAAGAAATCTGTTATGCTAGGTTGCGTAACTCACAAGGATATGATTTTCTATATATCCCCTCCCTTGAGAAATTCCTATCTACGCTACTGGAAGTGTACGAGGGGTCGCATCAACGGATGTTCTAGAAGTCAAGGCTCACGGTGAAACCTCAGTTCTTGCAACGAACAACTTTACAATTCTTCCTTTACTATGTGGTTTTGTTGATTACGGCTGGTCAATCAGTCCTCTTGACACAAATATATGACCGTTTCCTACGCATCAATAATACAAGCGTGCAATCACCTGGTTAACGGGGTCTTCTACTTCTCTCAGAGCTAGAAAGTTTACTGTTGTTGCTTATGGACAGAAAATTTTACCAAATATCTTCATTTTCTAAGGAACTGGATATCTTTAATAGAAAAGAAACGTTTTGGAGCATTCTTCAGAAGTTTATGAACGGGTTGAAATACTTAGAACGTAATTTGTTTCCTAGTTTTTCAGAAATAAATTATTAAAAAATAAATAAAATTATTTTGTTTTCTCTAAATTACAATATGTCTAACTTTGCAACCAATTACGCTAGAAAGATCAACTTTTTTTTGTTTTATTCCTTGTGAACAAACGATTCTAATAATTTTAATTGCAAACATATCCGATACACCAATAAAAAAATAGTATTTTTATATAGCTATTCTAGTCAACCTCTAAAAGGTTTGATGAGGGTAAGCCACGCCCCACTCTAGGCCTGGCAGTGGAAGGGGTGAGAAGTTGGAGAAGCGAATGCCTGAATAAGTATCTGTGTACCGCTTGAATGAAACAGGTTCTCGACCGGTTTCCTGCAAAAAATGGCTAATTCTGTAGAGTTTGTGTTCTTCCTCAATGGTTCTATACTAAGAGGGTGGACGTGGTGAGTGGAGGAAGATTGCCTCCCCCCGCCTCTGCTGCCCCATAGAAGTTATTATTCTAGTATAATGCAATATATTATTTTGACTTTCCTGACCGTGTATTGTCTCCACTCATTTTATACCTCTTCTGTATTTTTTGCACTATTTATCACATAAAGCAGATTTGTGTAGTACTGTAACAAAAGCGTTACTTACAGCTGTAAAATATAATTTTTAATCTGCATATATCATAGTTCAGTAGTAGCTATTTATCCCAGAGCAATTATTAACAAGTATAATATTTACATTGCACTGTGAATACTAACGAGCAATCTTCCCAAACAGCTAATTTAATCATCATTCGGAAAAACGGTATAGTCTACTCCAAGGGGTCTCCAACCTTTTTTTGGCAGCTGGCCAAATTGACTAATCAGGAAGTGAGCGAGGGCCGCATTATAAAGGATCAACTCAATAGTAATATAGAAATTTTTATTTAGTAATTATATTGCAAATTGTATTAGTAACAACAAATATAATACAAAATCGTGTGTACCTCAAGTAGCAAATTCTTGTTGGACCATTGAAAATCTGATTGTACGTTTTAACGTTAGATTAACGTTTTTCAGTACTGTTCGACCTACGTACTATTTGGTCGTTGGCCAAATAGCCTTATCGTTAGCGATAACGTTGGCCCTAAAAGCGAAGTTCAACGTAGAGCAAACTATATGGTAATTCCAATGTACATGTGGCCCAATGTTAGCCCAACTTATTTTTCAGTTGTATGCACTCAAAATTGTACAAGTTATGTACTGAGGAAATTTACTATTTTAGGAAACCGAATTATGCATATTTTTACAGTAGTTTTAGAAAAAAACTGGACCTTGATTACATTATGCCTTTATTCAATGACATGTTTTACTCTCTCGTCTTCATTTATAATCGAAAAATTTTCCATGTATCGGTGGATGGATTCGAACCTGCAACGTTGTGATTTATTATCCGTTGCTTTAGCTACTACACTACGGAGCAACACTTTAATCCTAATAATACGTCAATTATGCACTTCATCAATTCACACAGGGCGACCTAAGACCCAACGCTAGATAATTTTATTCTCTGTACTTGCTCGCTGAATGAGTTAAAATAGAAGAGTTAATTTTCTATTATCATTTCTACACAAACTAATACATAGTAAAATTCACTCAGAAAAATTATTACCCGAAATAAGGTTGCAGGTCCCGCAAAGAGTTACTCGACTTCGTAATGCAGTCTTTCCCCTCCCGCCCCAAAGGACCTAAATATTAATTACATTTTTCCAACGCCTGTTTAATTTCTCTCCTAAAAATAACCATATGGCAAAGTTATGATAGATGATTTTTTTGGAATTCGAAGACATAATTTAGAATGTTTGTCTATCTCCCTATTGTAATATTGTTAGATTTTAATGTCATTGACTTTGTCCGGGGAAGTATCTAAAATCCATCCTTCAAAATCTGTATATCTCATTAGAAGGAACGTAAAGAAATACCAAGCCAGAATAACATATCATATACTTTATATACGATGATTTCTTACCGTCCATACGAGCTGGTACACTCCTGATCAACAATGATTAATACAACTTATTTACTTTGTTGTACACAAGAACTATTTTCCAAATACTCTTGTATTTGATGCACATTTGATCAACTCATCATCATTGTACAGCTTACCTGTACCATCACATTTAATATTATAATACTCAAGATATTCCTCCCAAGATATTTTATATATCATAGCAAAGTACTGGATCCATCGTACATTTTAGTACGAAGAACGAACATACCATTTTATTAATACACAGAATATCTTATAGTCCTTTTGTAGCCTTCAGAAGCCACCAATCCAATGATTGTTCTAAGTAAATGTGTAAGCACATTTACTAGTTGTTATAACATAACTTTCATTCATTACAAATTCACTCCCTCTATTACGGAATAAGAGTCCCCTACTGTACCTGTTGGAAAATAGGCTTTTCAAAATCAACATTATAGGTAACATTACATTAAATGAACTTAAGAACATGTAAAATTAACAGATGAATAATATAAATTCATTCACTCGTAACTTACAAACAAAAGAATCAATTAATTCATACTTTCACACATACCAAATCTTTCATCATTTCACAATACAAATGAAGAAAATTTACAGAAATTAAATCACAAACTATTAGATTGTACAATTAACTGTTCATAATATTTGCTAAAATGTTCTTGTTCCGTTATATTTTTCTCTCTTGACCTTGAACTTTACAATGTTTCAATCAACTTACGTACATCGCTAATCATTTCCTTTAGAAAGCCACGTTGTAACCACACATTCCAAACTGATTTTTGTTTCACAATTGCAGGATGATGTAAGTAAGAACCAAATCCAGCATCTACCAAAGTATCATCTAGTGATATTTCTTTAAGCACTGGTTTAACTATTTCCTTCGATCCAATTTTCATATGGTCATCTTCCTGATTAGAGACCTGCTCATTAACAGTGGTTTTCAACATAGTTTCGTGGTTACTGTTTGAGATGGAATCTACATCATCATCATTCGGATATATTATTCTACTTATATGACTTTCGTCATTATCTGAATTGTAATCAACTAATGATGTTTGGAGATCATTCTTAACACACTGACGTTGTGAAGTGTGTATTTTTGTAGTGTTATTTTGTTTCAGCTTTTCCACTTCTTCTGTTAAATTTTGCAGCTTTGTACATATCTTCATAAGCTGATCATTAATTGATGGACCTGTAGGTATTAAACTATTTGTAGAGATTCCTGGTGTAGCTTTCATTTCTCCTTTACCTACTGCGTTTTGTGAAGCAAAATGAATCTTATGCATTCCATTACTTGATCTATTGGTCCAACGCAATCTGTTTCTCCATTGTCCGAATAATTGGTCCATACCAACGCGCCCCAAGATACTATTGTTAATTGGCTGGTCTATGACCCACCATTCCATGAAAAATTGCGTGAATTTGTATATGCAAGGTATGATTATAGATCCTTTCAAGAGTAATTCTGAATTATTCAGATTATATAAAGTTTTTGAGCTTTCACTATAATTAATTCTTAATCCCAATTGTTCAATAGTAGCCTTATCTATTATGTTAAGTTCACTCCCCGAATCTACTAGAGTATACACAGGTTTATTTTGCATATACAGTTTAGTCATACTAGCTGGAGATGATTGTATTGACTGCCTAGATTCTAAACTGAGCAACCAAATGTCATTGATTCCGAAACCAGAATCATTCCTGTTATGTTCAGTTTCAACCTCATTTTCCTTTTGGTCAATTATATTTACAGGTACTTTTTTACTTTTATTAGACTTCCACTTTTGCAGTTGGTCACAGCATGCTCTAAAATGCCCTTTAGTACTGCATTTTCCACAATATTTGTTATAAGCAGGACATTGACCTTTCCTGTGAGATAGAGCACAAAAATAGCACTTCTTAATTACCTTACCCATTGGTCCTTTATGTACACACGAGCATGATGCTATTTGATGCTCTAACTTATTAACTTTACTCAATGACATGTCTAGCTGTCCTAACCTGTGCGGCAACTCCGCGCTGTCACATTCTATAAGCTCGTGTTGTTGAGCTAAATACGATGCCTTCTCGAAATCTAAATTCTCTACTGATAACAGTTTTTTACGAATGGACACATCACGCACACCTAGTATCAGTTGATCCACTAATGCTTCGTCCATAAAATCTCCATATTTACATTGTGTCACCTGTAATTTCAGAGCTTGTATATATTCTGATATTGTTTGACCATAAGATTGTGTCATGGTGTGGAAATGAAATCTGGCTGTTCTATGATTTCTTGGTGTGTCGAAGATCTTGACTAACGCATTCTCAATTTGGTCGTAATCCACCTCAGATAGTTTCGTTGGTGTAAAATGCACCTTGAGTTTTTCAAATGCATTACCATCTAATGATGCCAATAACAAGTCAGCTTTCTTGTTCTTAGATAGCCCTAACACTTTGCAATGGAATTCAAAGCGTTCTAGGTATAATAAAATCTTGTCTGTATTGGAATCAAATATACTAAATAACATGTTTGGCATCGCCATTATCACTCATACACTTCTTATCTGTTAAGATCTCGATTCCACAACTAGTTCTTTTAACACAAGTAATGAATCACTTCACTGAATATAACTTGTTTGCACACACATTGACTTATGTGGATTCGTACTGCCAACATTCTCGATCGCCATTGTAATATTGTTAGATTTTAATGTCATTGACTTTGTCCGGGGAAGTATCTAAAATTCATCCTTCAAAATCTGTATATCTCATTAGAAGGAACGTAAAGAAATACCAAGCCAGAATAACATATCATATACTTTATATACGATGATTTCTTACCGTCCATACGAGCTGGTACACTCCTGATCAACAATGATTAATACAACTTATTTACTTTGTTGTACACAAGAACTATTTTCCAAATACTCTTGTATTTGATGCACATTTGATCAACTCATCATCATTGTACAGCTTACCTGTACCATCACATTTAATATTATAATACTCAAGATATTCCTCCCAAGATATTTTATATATCATAGCAAAGTACTGGATCCATCGTACATTTTAGTACGAAGAACGAACATACCATTTTATTAATACACAGAATATCTTATAGTCCTTTTGTAGCCTTCAGAAGCCACCAATCCAATGATTGTTCTAAGTAAATGTGTTAGCACATTTACTAGTTGTTATAACATAACTTTCATTCATTACACCTATCAGCTGGCTATCAGAAGTAATTTAGATCAACCATTTTCTCTGCATAATTGTCTTACAGGGAAGGAGTAGTTGAAACACTTCCTCGGAAGAGAAACAAACAAACAAATAAAAAATCATTACCCAGGGTGAAAGGTTTTACTCAATTAAAAATAGTATTTTCCATCCACTGAAATCAAAGGTAGATTGTAACCTAACAATTCCTAGCCTAATAACGTAAAATATTAAGTAATGGTTTTATTATAAACAAAACCAAAACACCCCCGTATAAATTCGAATTATAACGTATTTTTTAAAAAAAAACTCAAAGTGATATTAACAAATGGAGATTACTAAGCGAATGCCGTGGCCTGCCAGTTTTAGTCAGTCATAGATTTTCCCACCAGTGTCCATTACTAATCCAACGGTGTATGGCTTATCTCTGTCGAACTTGTGGCTACTGAGATCTAGTAGGGTCACAAATGGAGAATACTAAGCGATTCAAAAGGACCTGCTAGGTTTAGAGTCACATTCATAGTTTTTCTTACCACTGTAGACCATGACTAATCCAGCTGTGTATAAATCATCTCTGTCGGACTTATAGTTACTAAGATCTAGGAGGGGCACAAATGGAGAATACAAAGCGACTGGAAAGTACCTGCCAGTTTTAAGGTCAAAGTTATAGGTTATTCCAGGGTTTCAGGCCGTGTGATATGCAATAGTACTCCTGTTTACATGCCTCCTCTATTCACAGTTTTTCCAAGAATAAAAAGGCAGAACTTCTCTATAGGTTCATCTGCTGCGGCTACAACCGCTATTAGGCACATGAGTATTGATAAACACAGACAGTAATGTTCGTTAGTGAGAATAAAACTAACGTTAGGACATTTTTTATACAAATCAGATAAAGAGAGTTTTCAATTAACTTTAAACTAGACTCAGGCCTAAGATTGTACATCATTTCTTGCCCTGGCATACAGTTCTTGTCCTGGCCCTTGCATACAGTTCTTGCCCTGGCCCTTGCATACAGTTCTTGCCCTGACCCTGGCATACAGTTCTTGCCCTGGCCCAAACATACAGTTCTTGCCCTGGCCCAAACATACAGTTCTTGCCCTGGCCCAGTTGGGAAAAATATAACCACAATAAGCCCAGGCCCAACAAGAACACAAGTTCTGGCAATTTATGGCCCGAGCCCGTGCAGACCTCTAATATACAAGTCTAGCATTCTTATTAAATTGATTAATGATCAAAAACATGATTCATCAAAACCATTATTATTTACATTTTTAAAACATTGAAAAGTGACAAGAGACAAGAAAAAATAATGAGTAAATACTTCATTTTCTCTGGTGTTCAAGAATTTATTTATGGACTTTAGGCATCTAAGGTTCAGGCCGGGATAGGGGAAGTACAACGATGTGCAAAGTAAGGATTTCAAGGACTTGCTCGACTCGAGTCGAGTCGGTGCTCAGTACCTACTCGAGTCGAGTCAGTGGTCACAACTGCTCGAGTCGAGTCAGTGGTCACAACTGCTCGAGCCGAGTCGAGTCGAGTCGGCGCTCAGTAGCTGCTCGAGTCGGTACTCAGAACTGCTCGAGTCGAGTCGAGTCGGAACCCACTATATGCTCGAGTCGAGCCGAGTCGGCGCTCACTATGTGCTCGAGTCGAGCCGAGTCGGCGCTCACTATGTGCTCGAGTCGAGCCGAGTCGCTGCTCAGAGAGACTTACACTGTGACTCGGTTACAGTGAGTCGAGCTCGAGCGACGACTCAACTCGAACGTTAGACTTGCCGCTCGAGCCGAGCGGATTGACATAACAGTCAGAAAAGGAGTCAGTGGACGATGTCATAGTAATGTAAAGTTATCTTACCTCATAATTTATACACAGCTATCTCGGTTTTCTACTTGTTCAGTTATTAGAGAAAACTTAGAACAACAAATTATGTTGCCAAGAAGATCAATAAACTAACTTCACATCGACTATCATGCTTTCTACTATCATTGTTTCTAAAGTTAGTAGGAAAAAAAAAAAAAACAAATAGTGAAACTAAATTAACATAAAAAAAGTAATAAAACACTTTTAAAGACATTCTTTTCTTAACCTATTCGTACTAAAAAGGAAAAAAAAATAGTTTTGTTTATGCATGCCTAAAAAGAAAAGCATGCATGCCTAAAAAGAAAAGCATGCGCGCTCTCATATACTATCGCTTCATAAATTCTTGAAATGACGCGCCCCATTCTTTTCTTTTTAGTCATGCATAAACAATTTTTTTTCCTTTTTAGTACGAATTGATTAAGAAAAGAATGTCTTTAAAAAGTTTTTTTTTTAGTTATTTCAATGCCGACTCGCTCGATTCGAGTCGAGTCGGTGCTCAGTACCTACTCGAGTCGAGTCGAGTCAGTGGTCACAACTGCTTGTCGAGTCGAGTCGGCGCTCACTATGTGCTCGAGTAGAGTCTAGTCGGCGGTCACTATTTGCTCGAGTCGAGTCGAGTCGGTACTCAGAACTGCTCGAGTCGAGTCGAGTCGGTACTCAGAACTGCTCGAGTCGAATCGAGTCGGTACTTAGAACTGCTCGAGTCGTTGCTCAGAGAGACTCACGCTGCGACTCGGTTACAATGAGTCGAGCTCGAGCGACGACTCAACTCGAGCGTTATACTCGAAGCTCGAGCCGAGCGGATTGACATCCCTAGTGCGCAAAGGCAGAGACCCTAGCCTTACAGAAGGTACCATCCTGGCATTCGCCTGTTGAGACTGAGGAAAACCTTAGTCAGGATGGCCGGCTGGAGCAGGGTTCGTACGCTCGACATACCCACTGCCGCTTGGTTGGTAGACAGGACTTGCCAGTTCTAGTCACATTCATAGTTTTCCTCACCATTGCAGACCATGACGAATCCAACGGTGTAAAAATCATCTCTGTCAGACTTGTAGTTACTAAAATTTAGGAGGGACACAAATGGAGAATACAAAGCGACTGAAAAGGACCTGCCAGTTTTAGGGTCAAAGTTATAGGTTATTCCAGGGTTTCAGGCCTTGTGACATGCAATAGTACTTCTGTTTACATGCCTCCTTTACTCACAGTTTTTCCAAGAATAAAAAGGCAGAACTTCTCTATAGATATATCTGTTGCGGCTGCAGCCTATATTAGGCACATGAATATTGATAAACACAGGCAGTAAGATGTTCGTTAGTGAGAGTAAAAGTAACGTTAGGATATATTTTTTATATATAAATCAGAAAAAGAGAGTTTTCATATAACTTTAAACTAAATTAGATTTTTTTTCAGGAAACCACACAATAGACCTTGCAACTCTTCCAAATATCACCCCATTCCAAATATGATGTTGCTATTCTGTTACAAAATTCTCATATCTCACCTACACTACATAAAATCTTTCAGGTATGTGCTGTTTTCTAAAACAGCATGTTTACATTCGCGTCGGCACCTGTTGTAGAAGCTGAATAAAGAGGGGATTTGTGTAGTCCCCTCCCTTCTTTTTTCCCTCGGACTAAAAGCGAAGACAGGGGCGGGGCGCGGCTGGCTTACTCTCATAAAACCTTTGACAGGTGGACTGGAATAGCTATATAAAAATACTATTTTTTTATTGGTGTATCAGATATGATTGCAATTAAAATTATTAGAATCGTTTGTTCACAAGGAATAAAACAAAAAAAAGTTGGTCTTTCTAGGGTAAGTGGTTGCAAAGTTAGACATATTGTAATTTGTAGAAAAAATATATATATATTTTTTAATAATTTATTTCTGAAAAACTAGGAGACAAATGTACGTTCTAAGTATTTCAACCCGTGCATAAACTTCTTATAATGTCCAAAACTTTTCTTTTCTATTAAAGATATCCAGTTCCTTAGAAAATGAAGATATTCGGTATCAATTTTCTGTCCATAAGCACCAATAGTAAACTTTCTAGCTCTGGCAGAAGTAGAAGACCGTCTTAAATATTAAGGGGGAGGAGAAGGGTCGGGGTATTTCATGAAGCTCGTCGCGATGGTATGGCAGGAGCTGTTGTCCACTTGTTCCATAAAGGTGAGAGAGAAAACGAATTTAGTTTTATTTATGGCATCCCAGGATCAAGCTGGCGATGAAGGGGATGTTGGAAGGTTGTTGGCGAGGGCCCGCGATGCTATTTCACTTGGCCCTCGTCAAAAATCTGAAGTTTGTATTAGGTAACCGCACCTAATTTGTTAAGTTTCAGTACGTTATATGAATGTATTAAATACATTGAACTTACAGGTATGCTTTGGCGCTGCTATTTAGACCCTATATGGAACAGAACGCATTTCAAGAAACTGAGAAACGAAATAAGATACGTCGTTTTCCATACTCCCATGAGAAGCAAAGTATTATAGCAAAACTCCGCATATACTGTTATGACCCTTTTGTCTCGAGGATTGTCAATTTGGCACCACAAACTCAACTGAGAGAGCAGGAGGTAGGAAAGGAATTATTTTCGAACATCATCCACTCAGGGACAGTTGCTGCGCACATCACTGATATTTCGAGAAATATAAAAGAGTAGCTAATTTTATTGCAATTTCTATAGCAATAGACGAGAGCACTGACATGAAAGATGGCACAACTTGCTGTGTGGATTCGAACTGTGGACAAAGACTCGATTGTAAATTAGGAACTTCCAGATGTGGTACCGGCACCTATAAAAGACACTATCACAGCAAATGATATTTTCGTATCTTTCGACCAGATATGGTGGGTGCGTTAGATCGTTCATTTTCGCTTTAACTAAAAATGGACAAAACTTTCATTCCTAACTTAGTGGTTTACACTTGTTGTCGGTGTCCGGTCCGTTTTTTATTTGTCTTAATTCTTTAGTTATTTACATATCGGCCCTGTACGTATAATAGCAAATAATGTACAACGTAAGCCCCCATTAATTCAGCCAATCATTCAGGTATTCATAGTCGAGTCATTGCACAAATTCTGCTATTCAAACAATCCAAATAAGACGGCATTGATTTGTGCAATTAAAAACACGGAACATTTGAGTTTTTGAACTTTCATAGAATATAAACCTAAAAAAAAAAAACTAAAATAATGCGTAAAAACCTAAAAAAAAAAGTTTAATATTCTCAACGGATACTAGCATTAACACTATTACTTAATATGATAAGAGCGGAAATATATAATTGACTAAGCACCAAAATCTTCGTTATACGAAAAACTAGTTTCTCTGAAGGAAATGACGATTAAAATTACTCTGTTCCCTCATTTAAATGGTGTTATTTTTTATTACTTCGAGGTCAACTATCGTCGTCCGTTACATACCGTCGCCGATTTTACAATACCGCCTAACAGTCATTTTGGGCGAAAATAACTTCTCCATGTTTTGACTCGCATTTTGTTAAGGTAGCTATCCCCGAAATAGTTCTTAATTTCCTTACAAGATAGTGGTGTAATACCGACAAAAGTAGTACCGCATATTCAGAACTTCATATGTTATGTGGAGTATAACATAGAACACATTAAAAAAACAACAACTCAGAATTGAAATTTTTGTTTCTTAACCCATTATATATTTCGACTGACTGACCACCCCACCTCACTTCGTACCGTAGGTTGAGAATATGTGTAGCGCTGCCTCCACATCCCCCATACGCCATTTAAGGCGCGTGCATATCGCACACGATACGCCTGGTAACCCTGATCCAGGCCATTTCTTGCGACTTTTACTTTAGTCATGGAGTGGACTAAATATTATTGCGGATGCGCTGGCTCAATGCTAGAGCGCAGACATTTGGTCTGGTACTAGAGGTTGTCGGTTCGATCTCTGCTCATACCATGTTGACTCTGTGGTGGACAAAAACCATGTGCATGGGTTTTTTTCGGAGTTCTCCTGTTTCCTCCCACTTTCTTCATTCTCATCATCACTCATCCAGACTGAGCCAAATCCTGATTCTATGGCCGGAATCAGGACTGTTTCTTTGCTCCAAATGCAGTTCAAAATTTGCCATAGCCAGAAGCCTGCACTCAGGCTGGGGGCCGTTTTTTTTTAAAATTTCTTTGCAAGATGCGATTTCTTTCATTTTCTTTTACAGGAAACTAACGGAAGGGATTTTATTTTTGTGCGTCTGGCCTTGTAGACAACAGACAGATTCCCGCTGAAGACAAGACACGAAAGAAGCAAGGACGGAGAAAGCAGCCCGTGCCCCCCCCCCCCCCCACACACACTTTTTCGAACATCTGGTTGTAAATGGAAAACGACCGAGTCAAGTCGAAAGACAACTTCTCTTATATTAGTTAACAACACTGCCGCGAACAGTTTGGAAACAGTACCCTCCGAAAACCACCAGCAAGCGGTGTAAAAGTCGTCGATATGGGTTCCATCTAGCGCCTCAGAAACATAATACAAACTTAGTTTGAAAGCTTTAAGAAAGGACCTCAAAAGGAAAAGAAAACTGATCTAAATATTTACACTACACCAATTGTTACTATACAGTGCTATGATAGGTCTTGGAAAGTCTATATACTCTAAACCAGTGGCGGTTGGGGCCTTGGGTTCAATGGTTCACTGAACCGTTATGTATTTGAGAGCAGTAATAATAAAATTAATTAACTAAAAAATACAATTTGTTAATGTAAAGATTGTTCCTATTATAGAAGTGCTGCCCAGTATAACGTGAAAGATGGTCACCTTCCTTTTAGTCTATGGAACGTCTTCAACAGTGTATAAGTCTATGGTTGTTTTTCATTTCCGCTCTGGCTTTTCGCTGTACTCAAAACTGAACCTGATGCATGCAGTTGAAAAGACTTCTTCGGGGAGGTGAAGAGAAGCGGCATGGTCTCTTCGGTGCTAGAAGGGAGCAACGGGGAAGTAAGATCTCGCTGCACAGCTTGGCAGCTCAGGCGAGCACAACTACTTCGGTTTTCTGTTCGAATATCTTCGGAGATAGTTCACTCATGCAGCAGAGTTAGTTTGGTGACGCGAAGCACAATGGAAATTAAATGGACGTAGCTAAAGAGACAAATACGTCCTTATTAAACTTAAGAAATATATTTAAAATATTTTCCTTTTCTTTAGTATATAGAATAGGCATGCATCTTGTGTGTTGTTGAGTAAAGTCACGACACACTCTAGTGTAGAGTTTCGCCGTGGTAGAGTAAAATTATCATTTTGAAGAGACAGTTCAAAATGGTATGCGCGTATGTATTGTGCATTTGCTTCCTGTAAAAATAGTCATAAAGACAGGATTCGGAACTATGCTGGAAACACAAATAGAAGCAGTTTCAGAAATACTTTTTTGTTTAGAATGAGGATATCTTGACGAGAAAATCTGCGTTTTAAAAAAAGGGTTATTTAGCTAATCAGTAAACGCTCTTCTAGAATTCCGTAAACAGGGCTTTCGCCAGGATTTTCAGTTTGCGGGGTGTAAAGTATTTGGGAGGGTGTAACTTTGTAAGTGAAATTTTGTGCGGTTTCTATCGATTTTTCACAGCAATTTTTTTTAAGTTGTGGGTGTTGTCAAGACTTTGGGGGTAAACATCCTCCACAGGGGGGTCTGGCAGAATTATTGTGTAAATATGTTCACGTGAAATACCCGGTTACTTACATCCAGTCATGTAATACAAGAATTTTCGCAATGTACACCAGCAACTCTTTTAGTTTATGAATCCTTTATAAGCGGAGACCACACTGCAAAAAATGGCTGTGTTAATTCAATATTTTCGGTGTCCCAGGGCGACATCGCTTTTCTCTTGTGTTAAATCGACTCAACAAACGGTGTTGATCTTGGTAAGGAATTTGAATTTGAATTTTATTTATGGCTTTCTGGCATGTAAGGCTCAGGCCGGGATAGAGGAAAGGGTGCAGGAAGTGTCGACCAGGGATTAAGTTAAAGGTACCATCACGGTATTTGTCTGGTGTGGCTGAGGAAAAACCTCTCAGTCAGGATAGCTGTTGCGTGTTGTTGAGTGAAGTAGAGTGAAGAACCGCAAGATAATATGCCGGGCATATAGAATAGGCATGCATGTTTTGTAGGAAATCGTGGCAGTCCCAGGTAATTGCTCCGCGCAATTTCATAAACAAAACAATTTTTCATTAATAACATCAGAAGAAAAATGTAACATCAAAGAGTTGGGAAGTTCTCTTCCTGTTCTCGAGATAAAACAAAAGCAAACGAGTTGAGGTAAGGATTTTTTAGAATTTTTAAGGTTCAAATTTACAACATAAATAGATTTGCAAATTTTCTACCATGAAGGAAAGACGGCTGACTTCCTGTACAAACCCTATCAGCAAAATTCGTCGGGCGAAAGTTGGGCCAACCGCGAAATGGTTGGGATACGGTTGGCCCTACCCCGGCCCGACGAAGCTTGCTGATAGGGAAGAAACTCCTTCTGTTAGAAGACTAGAAGCTTCTACGTCGTTCTAACTAAGCGGCATGACTATAATATATATATAGTTTGCAATATTCATATATTTGCAAACCAATATCTTAGATAATACATAAAGATTCTCTAACACAATTAAAGACCTGAATCGCATATTATCCTAAGTGGGTCTAAGCAGGTTTTAGGTGAAACTAAAAAAAATATGCATGCCCACGTGTTTCCGGATTAATAAAGAACTTAGTAATTCGTCAGGCCAGCAAAACATTCCATTCAAAGATACACGGGAACTTGGATGTACTCGGGATGATTTGCAGTTTAGGTCTTCAATTGCAACTGTTTTTAGTTAGTTCTGTTAAAATTTTCTAAGCATTCTAATGATTTTTTTCCTCTAGAAGTACTGTATGTACATTTAAAATTAGTGAACCGCCAGTTTTTGGAGGCACGAGCCACCACTGCTCTAAACATAATTAAATAATTCTGTTTACTTAAATAAACAAAGCGAACGAGGATGGACTACACAGTTTTCATGTGCTGAGTTCTTGAAAACAAATTCCAACCACTCCAAATTTCTTTCTAAACTGTTACAGCGCAAATCCCTAATCGGCATGAATTTGAATCCTTCGATCAGTGATTATATGTGATATTAGCTTAGAATAGTTCTAGTGTCAGGTAAAGGTAAATTCATGTTACATTAAACTGCTACAACTTGCCCATGCTACTTACATGGCTGATTGAAATGAACATTAATACACAGCATAGTGCCACTAATGTTAACTGTTTATACTCTTCCTGGTACCTTTTTGCGAGGAAACTTTTTGGGTAAATATCGTACGCGAAAATCGAAATGTTGTCATTGGGAAGCTGGTATTTGCTCATGATATATGGTTGAAAACGTAAGTCCGTATGAAAATGAAGCTCTGAAGCTCCAAGTTTGTTCAGGGTTGCATTGATGAAGGCTACAATTCATAATTAATTAACAGAGACAAGAAGTAAAAGGTAACTTGAATAATAGGACATCCAATATGGCCAACCAGAATTTTTTTTATTAATTCCTTTATAAATAAATCCTTTGGAATTCTTCTATTATTCCAAAGCGAAATTGAATATAATTTTTTGGTAATAATTAACGTTACCTGCGGATAATGTGAAAGGTTGTCAATAATGATTATAGTCATAATAGTGTTGTTGTTAAGTTTAAACCTTTAATTTGAAATTATTTTCAGATAAATGCATAAATGTTTCTTGACATGGGGAATTAAAAATGACAACATCTTATACATCAGACCAGTATAGTGTTCCATAGAGAAAACAGTGGGCTTTAATTGAGGCGTATGCGCGAACAAAAATCTATGCGCTGTCTTTTAACATGCACTTTGTTTGCGCATACGCCTCAATTATCAGGGACTCTTTACCACAAAAGTATATCGACCTATATAAATAAAACAGTCGTAAACCGTAGCTCAGTTGGTAGAGCGTTCGCTTATGAATCAAAAGATCCTGGGAACGATCCCGCGGCCACCTACCCTGACTGTGAATTTTCCGTAGTAATTTTCCTTAATAACACTAGGCAAATGTTGCTGGTACCTTCAAGATAGGCCCTAACTGACTTCTACCCTATTCCGTTCTGAGCCAAACTTGTCTAAAGACCATAAATAAATTTAAATTTACCGTAAAAGTGACATAAACTTATACATGTTGCTAATACTATTTACATGCGAACACAGAATTGGGATATCTCTCAAATGATAACAATTATTGAAATTAAACTACAGGAGCAAAATTTGTAGAAAGATGTATCAAATAACCATTTTCTTTATAGTGTGGTCCATGTTCCTCTCGAAAGAACTCTATCGCACACGCATTATCTAATAGAAGTGTCTGAGTTAGTATAACCATGAACATGACGTTGGATGTCACTGGCTGAAGTCTTTAGGTAGTGTAAGTCATAATACATTACTCGTCTAATGCATAATTTATGTTCTAGAGTTTAAGAGGTCAATTCCTTTACAAAATTCGAGGGAATTAAATATCAGGAGGCATATGAAAGGTACTTGGGAGCGACTTGGCATTCCGAGATTCTGCCTCTGTTCCTACCATCATTACTTGAAATTTTTGTTTCAATTGATGACTGAACAGTTTCAGTTCCAATATATTTCTTACTATTTTCTAAAATGTTTTACTAATTGAATAGACGTAGCTATATCCTGAAATTTAATACAATAGTCCTCTTCCTCCCATTGTTTTCTTTCATACCTAACGTATTGAATATAAAATTATTACTTTAAAAAGAACCGGCAATTTCTCCTACTTTGTTCATTTTTATATTTCATTTTTTATATTCTTTAAGATTTTTACATTGATCATTTCTCAATTATTATAGTATTGCATAGCGATTCTTCTCCCAATTAACAGAACTAGGACACTTTTGCAATATGTTCTAATTTTAACAATAACTGCAAAAAAAATTACAATATTGTTGAAATTGCATTAAGTACCATAGATATTTTAATACTTAAAATATTGATCAGTGTTGTGCCTGAATATTCCTTTTTTAATCTTGTTCTCGACTTCATGCTGGTGGTAAGTCACTGTGTAATATGCAATGGCGGAAAATCTAGACCACTCACTAGAGCGCATATACTTACACAGAAGTAATATAATTCATCGAATTTATCTTATATTTTTGACCAAACGTAAGGTTAGATCTTGCTTTACGATTGCTGGAAAAGCAAGTAAATCCATGGTGACTATTGTTTAAGGATGGAAACATTATGAAAAACCTGGGCCTACCAATTTCATTTGATCAATTTCTATCTATTTCACTATTATATTCTCAGTTTTTATGCTCTATTATCAAAATGTGTATATTTAATATCTACTACATTTTAACAAATAACCAAACCGTTTCCTTTTCTTTCTTTTTAAGTGTTAAAAGGAGTTTTCTTTCAATTCCGAGAAATGCAATATGACAAACATTACCAAACTGAATTATTGCATTCGATCCCTTGATATGAAGTACCTCCATAGGTGAATACCTATAAGATATATTTTGATGTATATTAAAGCGCAATTAGAACCATTCTCTTTCCTATAGAGTCTACTATTATTTTTTCAAATTCAGTCGCGAACTTAGGATAAATACTTAGGAGGCACACAGGTTCGAGTCATGCTGTCGATTATCCTGACAGGTATTTCCATGGTATTTCGAGACAAATGCTACTGCACTCAATGTGACAATTTAGATAAAGGGATTAATATATTTGAGAAACCTTTACTATGATTGTAGACTATAACTCACCTGAGATTTCTATATTTAACATCATTTTTAAAGTTCCTAGGGATGCTACTTAGAATGTGGGTATTGGTCCCTACCTTCCGCAATGTTTTCCAACAGTGGTTGAAAAACAACTATATAACAAGATTTTCAACGCTGTTAAGGCCAGAAATTAAACAACTTCAATAAGTTTTTATATGGTTGGTTGAATGATTAGCACACGCGTTTTCACCTTTATCTAATCTCGTGGTGGGAGTTTTAAAGATTATTTAGAGAAAAGACTGTAGATCTCGTCCGTAAATGTTTCGATTACTGCGTTAATATATTTACAATACTTTTTTTTTTAAGATTCTGCTCTAAATTACACTTATCAAGCATAAACTGTGTCAAATACATTCTTTAGACAAATGCATTATATTGCTATGTGTCATCTTCCATCAATATTTGGCAGGATATTATATCATGTGTATCGACGGAACGCAGTCCCGTAGCGCAGGTCGTTGTGACGCCGGACAGTTAAATATACTGTGGTCCGTCTCATATAACAAACGTTACAAACATTCTTATATTTCCCTTAATATAAAGTGACATTTTTACTGAAAGCATTCTGAATATTATAGAGGATAGCAATAAATATTTTACGCATGAAAACTTGTAATTTTTAATTCTGAACATCTGTGATACAAATTGGTCTTAATTGTGACGTGTCAATTTATTCTTCGAGGTTTTTTAAAATTATTTCTATGGATAACGATGTCAAATTACTCAGTTTTGAAGCAATAAAGATACATTGTTATCATCTTCAACCTTCAAAAGGATCTCTCTCTCTCCCTCTCCCTCCTTCTCTCTCTCTCTCTCTCTCTCTCTCTCTCTCTCACTCACTCCCTTCACCTCATTCATGGAACCTTTAAGAAATATTCGCTGTTCACAATCATATCAGTGACCGTCTGTCAAACCATTTGCACCAGGTCTCGGAAAATTAATACCTTTAATTATTTAGCACTTATCTTTAAATTTTCATATTGTCGCACCTCAAGTTCTCTTCTGCATATTTCCCAATCTTACTTCATCAGTAGTACAAAAAACGTTGAGAAACAGTGGATTCAACGTTAGTCCCGTTGCGTATTTTTAACGTTGTATATGTACCGAAATGTTCGCCTGTTCAACGGCTTATTCGACGCAGTTTTCAGCATAGTTTAGTTTTCAACGTTAAGAAGTGGAGTATTTTGGAAACGTTTTTGTAACGTTGTATTAGCCCAATTGCTCAACGGATTAAAACCACCTTTTTATTTGACCCAAAAAGAGCATTGAACTACACGACGGAGAATTACTCACCACAGTTGCGGTTTTCATTTACTTTTTTCCATGTTGATATATTGTCTGCAGTGGGATTCGAAGCTGGAACTTTCTGCATTCGTCGGTGGTTGTTCGGCGCTCTAACTGCTCTGCCACGAGGAATAATCATACTTGAACTACTTTTATGTTACCCTAACCCCAAAATTGATGCCATCCTTTAGCAATGTTGTCAAATATCTAAAAGGCCGGGAGGAGAGAGAAAAATCAACGAACTAACACAATATTCAATCAGCAATCTTATATAGTGACAAATTACAACCTATACTAGAATGACCATTCACCCCCGGTTTCTGGGCAGTTTCACGCATTAAAAAATTAACCCTGGCTATTTTTTATGGGTACAAGTTATGACAGGTTTTAAATTTAATGTAATAGAGCATGTATTTATGATATTGTATATGTTGAATCGTTTCAAGAGTTCAATTTAAGGAATTGTAACTACGTACAGTCAGTGAGGACTGTGATACAAACAAGCTCTTAATAGATTGTAAATAGTTTTTATAGCAATAAATTCAAATGAAGTTGCAGATTCAGTCAATAGATGGCAGCATCGTATGCTATGCCAGCAAGATGCTAATTTATAAAAGTAGATGTTTCTTATTTGTCACTTTTATATTAGATTAAATTTTGATATGTTTTAAAGTTATTATTTTGTCCTTGCGCATCTTCGTAAATAATTTACGTAATGAACTTAATGACAATATTTAAACAGCTATGGGTATATTTAGGTAATTAACGAAAGTTAATAAGATGTAACTTTAAAGTAAAATACATTAATATTATAACTACTATAGCATTATTTTCCTTTCCTATGTGCATATAGGCGTCTATTAGTACTTACCTTTTGAGTGTTAAACAAGGTTAGGCCATTGCTCGTACAGATGGATTCTTTTCCTCTTTTTTAAACTTTTGTCCTACCCCAAGTGGTTTAAATAACAAAATAAAAAAACGTATGCATTCGAAAGCGGTCACAAAGTAATACTGACTATATTATTTGCAGATTTTTACCCCCCCCCCCCCGTCCCTACAAGACCACTTTTTGTGACCTTGAAAGTGACAACATTTTAATTTAGCAATTTTGAACACATTTTTCACCCAGAAGAAAATAAAATATTTGCAAAGATACTTGCTACACTTGATATACAACATACAGAGATATACTTCAACAATTTTCAAGTTGAAATATCCAATACCAGTATATTTAAATCATTACCAAGGTTATACAGTGAAGCAATCCCACATATCAAAAGCGCCGCGCCACCATATTGTCACGAATTTTCGTATATTGCAAATACCAATTTTATTTGACAGTCTAGTCCTGTACTATCACAATGACATTTATACTTTGCTATGCGTTTTGTAATACAATAAGGTTTTATCAAAGCTCTGTAAACGTGGTCTTGGACCGCCCAAAGTAACTACCAAAAACATTTTGCATCTTGGATTAAAGCCAGTGATTCCGCCAGGCTCCCCACGTGGGTGTCACCCCCAAATTCTCGAGCGCACCCCGAACTTTATTTTTTTTATGGCCAAAAATCGATATAAGCCTTGCAGAACTCCACTTATACCATCCCAATTTTGACTTTCCACACATCTCTAAACTGAAAATCCTGGTGGAAACCCAGATTAAAGCTGGATGTAAATAAATAATTTCAGTTTTGTAATATCTAAAATAATGTTGATACCTAATCCAAACGATCTTAAGAAATTTCATCGTAATATAAGGTAATAATAGTGTGAAATTTTTTAGCTCCATTAAAATTAAATCTATGCTTATGACCTACAAGTCGATAGTCCACCAAATCCTCGATTTTTAAATAGGAATTGATTTTAGTAATTTTCACGTAAGAGAAAATAGGACTTTTTATCTGATGTGATACTATTAATAGAGTCAGACAGTAATCCAGCAGACTAATGGCGTGGAGCCTTGCAGTGTTGATGTAACATTTAAGTATATTTAATGAGGTTTAGAATGTTATGTCATATTGAGGAATCACTTCCTCATTCTTGTTACTTTCCGTCACTACATTTCATTTTGCATAAGGGAAATACTAGAACTACGAGCCATTCTTACATACAACCAAACACAAGCCGATGGACTGACTACAATGATCACGAGACACTTAATCTCTGCAAAATTAACGTTTTAATTAATTTCTCTTTCTCTTTGATATTCACTGTAGTATTGTTTGTCCTTCACCTATTCTCTTCAGCACTACTGCATTTACCACCTTCTGTATCCAGTTCATTTTTTCTATTCTTTTTCATGTCCACATTCCAAAGGATTCCAATTCTCCTTCATTCGTTCATAGAGTCCACATTTCTGCTCCATACAACACCATACTCCATACAAACATTTACTTAATCTAGTCCTGAATTCTTTCTTCATCGGTCCACGGCAAACGCCTGTCTCACCATTGCTATTGCCTTCTTCATATTTTTTTCCCATTTCATACTCTCCCTCAATTCTATTACTTTCTAAATACTTGAAGCTGTATACCTACATTCTATATTTTTTTACTCTTCCAACCTTCATATTTGCTTTGGTTGGATCTGTTCCAATTACCACACCTTTCGTTTTATTTGCGTCTATTTTCATTCCACGTTCCGCTCAGCATTTCTGCATCTGTTCTAAAATGATGTCTCATTTTCTGCAAGAAGAACGATATCATCCACAAATTTAACGCATTTGATTTTCCTTTTTCCGACTGTAACTCCTTTGGTGTCGAAGAAAATCTTTACACGCTCTTCTACATATATATTCAATCAAATGAGCGAGAGACAATATCCCTATGTCACACACCGACTTGTTATTGTTTTGTTCTGATAACTCGTCATCTAATGTTATTCTCTGATTTAATAAAAGTTTCTTATAAGTATTCCATCTTCCCATTCCACACCTGCATTCTTTAATACCTGCATTAAGATTGTCCAGCTGGCTCGATCGAATGCCTTTTCGAAATCAGCGAATGCCATGTAAACTTCATTATTTTTCTCTTAATGTTCTTAAGAAGTCAGTAGAAACCGTAGCTCCTTTCCCTCTTCGAAACCCAAACTGTTCAACTCCAGTTTCTTCATCCACCTTCCTGTATATTCGTAGTCGATTGGCCATTCTCCTGAGTCATTAATTTCGTTTGCATTTAATTTTTTTCTCTCTCCTGTGTTTTTGTCAGTTCAATCGAAATGACATCCACACCCATTGCTTTACTATTTTTATCTCACTAAGAGACTTCTCAAATTCTTCTGTGAGTATTTTGAGCCCCATATGATCACAACTTTCGTCTTTTTCTTCTATATTTAATGTATATGGGTGTTGGGATGTTTTATCCTATCTATCTTCCATTTAATCTTCCAAGTTATTCTTCCCATCTATTCAATATACCTTTCCGATCACTAGTGGAGGCTTCATTTTTGTACTCCATTGACCACACAGACTTGGTTCTTTTCCAAGTTGAATCGCTCTTGCTTCCCTATACATCATATCGTTATTCATGTTCTTTCCAAGTCTTCTGTTTCACTGCATTTCTTTATTACCCATGATTATCTTGCATTGTCTGCTTTTCTTCGAAGTTGAGTATTTAGTTTACTGTACATCTTTTTACCTTCTTCTGTATCTATACGCTTCCATTTCCCATTAACAGTCTCCCTAAACACTTATTTTTTCGAATAATTTCACTGCTTCTGCCAGCATTTTATGGGTTTTCGATGTTGAAGTACGTCCCGATCTCTCCTCGTCTCCCACCAATTAAACCATTACGAACTCGATCGAACTACTTGTACGTACACAGTCTTTATGGCCAATTCAGCATCACCGTACATTATTGTTAGCATACCTAGGTCACTAACACTTTATTTTTTTATAATTTGAAAAGAAAATCATATTAATGCGTTGCTCGTGCTCTATGACTGAGGATGGACTTGCAAACACACCTTCACTCCACCGCAGTTCACAACCAACTAGCTGCACTGAGCTTGCTGAAACTTGAATCACACGTTTACCAAAGTTCGATACGCTGCTTCGTCTATTGTAGTTCCCTGCCCTTCCGTTAAATGCCCTTCCGCAGAAACATTTACGGTATATCTCATCTGGTCTTGCCCGTCACATGTTATCCCCACACATAACCCAATCTTTTCCCTGTTATTCCCTTACTCATACTGAGTGTGAGTTACCTTACCTGTAACTATATACCAGAACAGCTCAGGACTATCCAGTTCATGACGTTTCAAACCGCCAGAACAAACATGCATATACTTTGCCACTGCGTCTCATTCATTACCTATCTCTTCGTTTTTTGCATTTATCTGGATGTTTGTTAACTGTAGTTCAAGTGACCAGTGACAAATATACACTGAAAAAGTATCAGAATGTACACTACTATTGATATCAACATGCACGGCAGTGCATGAGCCAAGTTCTTCACGTCAGAAAACGTTAGCACTGCCAGAGGCATGTTATACAGGAACAAGAGTTTATGGCAAAATCGACGGTTTGGGGGCCCCGTAAGAAAAAAGATGTTAAAGATAGGAATATGAGCTTTTGCCGTTAAGGAGATATGGTAAATATGTGCAGATGTACAAAATTTCATATTCGTATCTCAAACTATGTTCTAGTTGTGGACCCCTGAAATTGCACATTTTAGGCTAACTGACTCACTCACTCACTCACTCACTCACTGACTGACTGACTGACTGACTGACTGACTCACTCATCATATTGTTTAGGGTGTTTGGAGTAAGCTAGTAACATGAAATTTGGTATGAAGGTAGAGGATGATAAGTACATAAAGGAAAAATTCCGACATTTTGAAAAGGTCGCCATCTTGGATTCAAAATGGCCGCCAAACCTAAAATTTCAAAGAATACACAGCCTAAACGGCTAAAGATAGAACACTGAAATTTGGTATGAAACTACATCATTGGTAGCAAATTAAGAAAACGTTTTAAAAATTTGAAAAAGTTGCCAACTTGAATTCAAAATGGCCGCCAACCCTAAACTTTTAAAGAATACACAGCCTAAACGGCTGCCGCTAGAATAATGAAATTTAGTTTGACAGTACAACATTATTAGTAGATTTTGAAAATATTACAAAATATCTCTAAAGACGCCATCTTGAATCCAAAATGGCGGGCGTCATAAATCCATTTTCCAACTGCTTGAGCCAGAGATAGGAAATTTGGCATAATGATGTATTATCAAGAGTAGTTTAGGAAAACATAACAACGTTTTAAAAAATTCACCATCTTTGATTCAAAATGGCAGCTGAAATACCATTTTTCACATCGTTCGAGATAGAGAAATGAAATTTGGTATGACAGTGTATCATCACGAGTATGTCACGAAAATATAAGAAAACGTTAAAAATGTGTCCATCTTTTATCCAAAATGCCCGCCTAAGCCCCACTTTATAA
>JAGDQP010022923.1:0-14059 GCA_022664845.1 Lepisma saccharinum | reverse complement strand
CATTTTGGATCCAAGATGGCGACTTTTCAAACATTTAGGATTTGTCACTACCACCACTTTTTACCATGTGTCCAAGATTGTTTGCTCAAGTGTACGTTATAAGAGTTCCTTTGGGAGATAGTACAGTTACTTGTTTTTATAGTTTATATAATAGTTTTTATAATAAGACCCAAAACACATACGAGGAAACGCTTAATGCTATGATACAATAATGTGAAAACATGGCTTTGTATCCAGATCCCAAAACTGTGATAACCGATTTTGAGATTGCAGCACAAGCAGTGTCCACAGTTCTTGGTCCACAAGTGCAGCTTCGAGGGTGTTTCTTTCATTTAACACAAAGTTCGTAGACAAAAATACAGGAACTTGGCCTTAGCAGAAACTATTGTGAGGATGAAGATTTTCGTCATTCCTGTGGCATGACTGATGGTCTTGCTTTTCTTCCTCCTGACAATGTTATAGAAGGGATGGATTATCTAAAGGAAAGCGAACCAGACGAATTAGCCGAGTTTCTTGAGTATTTTGACAAGATGTATACATCAGGGAGTTACCGAAAAGTAAGAGGCCCATGCAACGGCCAGGGTATTGCAACAATGAAACATCTTACCGCTCTTTCCTCCCAAAATTTGGTCTAGTCTTTGAAACAACGTTAAGTGGAGAGGAAAGAACGAATAATTTAACAGAAGCATGGAACCGGAAATTTGTAGTTTTGGTCGGAAATCGACATCTATCTTTCTGAAAGGCGCTTTCGGGATCCCATATCATATTTTTAATATTATATCATACTGAGACAAAATTGTTATAGCTAAATAAAAGTGGCAACATACTGGGCTCCACGTAGGTTTGTACTTGTAAATACATTGCACATTTCTTGTGGTGTTCAATTTGTTTGCTGCACTTACTCCGTGAACTGTAGCTGAACTATTCTTAGCAATGTGGTCCACTTGGTGAGATACTATCATATAGTATGTATGGTAAATTATACAGAAAAATGTGTTATATATAAATGAAACGTGGTGGCTAAATGTCCTCCTTTGCATATCACACGGTGGATAATTGTCAGGGTTGATCATTTTTGGTGGCTAATTGACCAGTGGCTAAATGTCCTACACCCAGTTTGACCTGGGAATTTTGATTAGTCAGTCAGTCAGTGGTGAGTCAATCAGTGACCAATTTTATATATATTAATTTTTTGAGATTTTGGACACGAATCGCAATGTTCTCCTGAACATACTTTTAACAAAATGTTACGATACTTTATTAAACATCAGTATTTCTTTATTTTAATTTTAAATGCAACTGAGAACTTACTAACCTTCACTATCGACTCTCCTCTCGGAAATCGGCATAACCGGATGTAACAACTCAGGTACACCCATTCCACTACGTCTACACTGCTTAAAAAACGAATGCTGAAGCAGCTGAGCAGCAGTTGGTCGCAGTGACGGTGTTCGCTGAAGGCAGAGCTCAACCAAGTGATGAAAGGAGTCCAAAAATTTTCTCTGCTGTAGCACAGCCATCTTCTTCTCCTGGATATTGCTGGTGCTAGCAACACTATCTCCTACCCCATAGTCAGTATGATGCACTAATTAGAATAAATATATACATTTTATAATTATCTACTACTAGGAGATTCCCCAAGCGTCACACAGCAAGACATTCAGGAAGTTTTGAAAGATTTATCTACGATTTTCAAATGATCAAACTAACATGACTCCTAACAGTAGCTATTCTCAAAAGGTCACGAAAAAAAAATACGTTTATAAAACTGGTAAAAGAGAAAATATGAAATGGAGGTATATATTTTAAAATTTTAACACAAGAGGACCAAATGCTTTATAAGTAATACAAACTTGAATACTTATAATTATTGAATCAAAAGTTACATTATTTGAATAATTTAATGAGAAATATGTGCTTGTTTACTTTTGCACAATAATTCAATAAGGGGTAGAACCGCACACTTATGCCTTTAGCGCAGTGATGTCACCTATTGTACTGGTGTGCCGTAATATCAACACGGCGAAACGAGATAAAAAAGAGAGAGAGAGACAGAACCACTGCTTTAAAGGTTTCGATGTAATGCGTGACAGCATTGCATGAGCTAATCTATCAAGTCATTATTAAGTGAGACAACATGAATGGGCAACGCCAGTAGAGTACATGACTCAATAGGAATCTGTTTAAAAAGTCTCTTCTATCGAGTTTTAGATTAATACATGTTCGAAGCGCAAAATAGGTCTTTGTACCATACCTACTGTGCACTCACCCTCGTTTCCAACTCTGTAAGGTCGATAAGAAAAAGAACATATGTATTGATCAGTTCAGTAATTAATGACTTCGGAGTTTGAGACTCGAACTGAAGCCTACAGACAGGCCACTAGACCAGTGATGGGGGCATGTTTTCGGTCAATGTTATTTGAGTATGTTTCGTGTATAATCAAGTTTACATTGGCACGCAATTACGGTTTAAGCCTGTCAGAAGTTTGAGGGACGACGTTCTTCGTCGAGCATTATTCCGGGCAAGAATGGAAATACCTAGAAGTCTCGGCCTTAGTTAACATTCATGTATTCATCTGGTGAAAATCCTGAGAAAACTCAGTCACAATGGCCGGCAGCAGGATTCGACACGTGCCTCCACACTGATGATTCAAAGTCTGCCACAATTTTTTTAACTTCGAAATTATTTTAAACCTTTATTAATGTTTGAAATTTCACATACGACATTTTACAGTTACAGGCCATTAAGTCATGTCTCTGGGGGCATATATCAAATACAGGGTGTCCGAAAAGTCAACGAACCCAGTGTTTAGGACCGTACTGTATTTATTGTTGTTGTTATTCTTATTATTATAAGAGGAAGAAGAAGAAGAAGAAGACAATTCAAAACTTGACTTGAATCTAACGTTTTACGGCGTAATAAAGCTGACACGGCAAATCAAATCATTGGGAAATCTGAATATTCAAACAAAATTATTAGTAAAATTAGAAAGGAAATGTTTGAAGAGCTAAAGAAGGATTCTTGAAAAGAATATCACAATTAAAATAGGAGAAAATTAACACTAAAATAATTCCTGAAGAAATAAAGACTAAGCTAAAACCATGATCGCCAAATGTACTATTTGCACTTCGACTGCCAAAGTCTCATAAAAAAGACACTCCACTAAGACCAATAATCGATAGCTATAAACATCCAGCATATAAATTAACAAAATGGTTATTGCAGTAGCTGCATGCAAAGGAACATCGACCTGAGCCTGAGATGCGTAAAAGCCATAAATAAATTTAAAATTCAAATTTAAGGAAGGGGACATTTTCAAATACACAGTAACAAAATAATACACATCTTTGTAAAGACGTATGCAAATACTTCCCAACATTGCATACCCATCGCACAATTTTGGAATATGTACATTTGGACAGAGCAAATTTCTCTTCGATGATACCGTGCCACACTAGCTCTATTGTTAATGGTATTGGAAACATGAAACTCTAATGTTCATTTTCCCACGCTTTCGGTAGCTTCGGAAGGCGGCGGAATTCCACCCCGGCACTAAGACTTTCTTTTTTATTTTTTTATGTAATATCATTCCTCCAAGTTTGTCAGTCGAATTCTGTTACACCCTATGTACATAGAAAGCAAAAGAGTTAAAGAGGAAGTGATAAAAAAGAATACAATGAAAAGAAAACGAAAATGTGTTCGGAAGAAAACCCGAATTCTTTATCGAAGCACATTCAAGTATATTTTATTATTAAAATACAGTCTGTCGTACGCTAAAATGCATTCTGTATAATGTCTTTTTTTCCCTGATTTTTTTTTTTTCGTTTATATTTACCATAAACAAAGTCTATGCATAATTGAAATACCAGCTCATCCCCTTTCACCTTTAATCCATTATAAAAACATACCTGATCAGCTTAGATACATGCATACGGCTCCCTGTAACATATATTTCTCTGACAGAGTTAACACTACTTGGATATTCAGAAGTTAGGCACTCACTACGAGGACCGAAATTGCCAAACTTCTGCACAATACTACACGAAAATAATCACACTAAGTGTTCAAATTTTGTATTGCTATTCGTAATAGTAACAGATACTAGTGGTTAAATGCAGTTTATCTACAATGAACCAAACTGAATATTGGTTAGGCTCACTCATCAATTGAACAGTTTCATATAAAAATATCTCAATTCTAGTATTACAAGCTATAAAACCCACGAACTTCATTTTCGTTCTACAGGTTTTACCCGAACATTCGCACCAATCTCTTTTGAAGTTGCACGGCTTACTAAATCTAATAGTAATATGTGACGTTTGGAGTCTCCTTGATAAAACTATTTTACAACTCGTACTATCGGATGTTCTTGCAATTAGCTATTTCTTCTTTGAATTATTACTGTTTCAAACACTGCACCGCGATAGGGAAACCCAAGAACATCTGACACGTACTGTAGTCATTAAAACATCCAGTTTGGAGTTTTACAATTAACAACACCTTCGTCAGCTTGTACTACACTAAAACCTCGTTTATCCGGAAACCACATTTACTATCTTTTGTTATAAGCGCCTACAAATACAGAAATACACTAACAAAATGGTTTATTTGACAAAAGATGAAATTTATTTTAATAACCTTAAGACAAATACAACACAACACTGCACATTTACACCAAGAATAAAAAATTAGACGCACTCACTTTCAAGCAATGTGCAGATATTTTGAATTACTGACGAAAAATTACTTTATTATTTTTCGAAAATCGTTCCGGATAAACGAGGTTTTAGTATACATTTATTTATATAAGCAGGCACTTAGCTTCCAATAAAGAAACAATCTCCCCAGTATTTTTAACTTTTACATTAATACAAATAATAACTGACAAACTTAAAATCTGTACTACAATATACCCATAAAAAAGGAATTATTTTTTTATAAAAACATCTGGGTGATTTTATATAACGACAAAGGTAAATGTACTGTAGAAGCAACGACATAATATCGTTATGTCCGTTTATACTTATAAGACACAGATGTTTAATGTTTACAGAATTCATTAAACATGCACCATGCCAAGTGCGTTCTCATCCATGGTTATATTTTATACAAAATAAATCTACACACGAAATCATATACAGCGTATTACCTCGCGAGATTTCTGACATGTTAATAAGAAAAAAGTATAGACCATCGAGGGTGCACAAATGCAGAGCTTGATAGTTCCAATACCATTAACAGTAGAACTGAGGCAGCATGATACCATCAAATACTTCAAACCTCGAATATCAAAAAATGCATATTCAAGAACTGTGCAATAGATGCGTAAGGGATTCACAAAAAAAAGGAGGGTATTCCCAGACATTTTCTGGAGTAAATGTGGGTCGAAATAAGCACGAATAAGACGACTTTCGAACGAGTACACATGATAAATGTAATCACTGGCATCTAATCGGGCAATGACAGTCTCTTTTACTGATAAAAAGTACAGCAAACTTTCGTTGAAATATATGTCATTTACTCCTGTTTTTTATGCAACCATGTTTTTGTTTTTTTAATCTTTCGTTATCGACTTGCCGCAAATGAATTTTTGTTTACTTGCTGGAAGGTAGTCCCATCCGTGCTGATTTCGGCCCACCTCTACGTCAGAGAATTTCTGGGAACACCTTAGTTTCTTTGGGAAATCCCTTACGCATGCATTGCACAGTTCTGGAATTAGAATTTTATTTATCACCTTTAGGCATCTAAGGCTCAGTCCGGAATAGGGGATGGGAAAGGATTCGGGAAGGTGTTGGCCAGGCCCTATGTTGAAGGTGCCTTTGTTTGGTATGACTGAGGAAACACTTCAGTCAGGATGGTCGGCCACTGGGATCGACCCCAGGACCTCCCGAATCCTACCCCAACTCTCTACCACTGAGCTACGGCGGCTCGGCGCAGTTTTGGAATATGCATTTTTTGATAGAGGAGATTTGAAGTCTTTAAGGGTATCACGCCACTTTAGTACAATGGTATTACAGATATCACGCTATAAAGTTCATTTTCTCACGCTCATTTTATTATTTCATGTCAGGAATCTCGTGATATGATTTTGTCAGTGTTGTTTTGCAACACCTTGTATAGTTTTCAAATGGTAATGTAAAAAAAAAACTTACCTGGATCTCCATCTTCAAAAACTGGACAAGTAGTGCAGTCGATTAACTGAGGCGCAGATCCTCGTAGCTTCTCCATAAGCATAAGTGTGGAGGGCATATCACCAAATGGGACCACTCCATTAGCCATTTCACATGCTGTAACACCTAGACTATAAACATCAGATTTCTCGTTGTAGCCCTGAAGATTCTGAAATGTAATAGAAAATTGTACGTAGAACAAAGTAGTCACACAAATACATGCAGAGTTCGAATACCTTATCTTAACTGCGTTACCTAACAGCATTTTCCAGTATTTGATCAAATTTCGTTCTATAAATAATTCGTATTATATCTATTTAATTTTGAAGTATAAGGCCTTTATTATTAACGTAATATTACTTGCTTCTTATTAAACATCTTCGGTTAACTAAATCCAAGAAACTGACGGACTACATCTAATGATAAGCATCTTTCTACCCCTCACGATAAATTTTCTTTAATTCTTAGCCGAAAACACTTTCTATTACTGAAAAGTGAAACAAATATAAACATTTTAAAATACACTTCCTCGCATTTAGGAATTACCGGCCTGAGAACAGGTCTTAGCGCGGGAGTGGGAAAGTCCAGGCACTGTTTCCCAGTAGTAACTAGCAGTTATAGATGGTTGAAATTTTTTTGTATTGAATTGAAGAATTCCCCAGTTGCATTCCTAACGTCTTGTTGGAAGCCAACAAGTCATTACCATAGTAAAATACAGTAGAGAACAAGGGATACCCCTTACTGAGAGTTCTCTAAGAAAGAAACCGTGTAAAAGACTGTTCGCGAACTTCGATACCATTTAAACTGTTCAATAATATTCCAAATTCACCTTAAAAAGCAAGGTGTAAAGACGTCACTTATCGATCCAACTGGCTAGACCTTTCGAAACGAAACTCGTTCCATCTTCAGGCCGAACGGAGATGTAATGTGAGAGTGTCTAAAAACTGGATTTAAAATAATCGCTAAAAGGACACGCCCACACCTTGCTTTTTAAGGTTAAACTTTGAATATTAATTACAATTGTGCCCTCCGTGCGTGTGACATGTCTTTGTTTAGCAAGTGTTAGTCGATATTACAGTTGACCGTAACTGTACAAACTTAGGTAGTACTTCAGAATGTAGAGAAGATATTAGGAATTGAATTTTGATTGAGAAAGAACATTTTATTTTTTGTCGTTCGAAATGGCGTAAATTGAAACTAACTTGGAGTTGGAAGTAATCTAAATAAAGCCAAGTTTAAATGTAATACTAACCCTCCGTGCTTTATACCAAGTGTTTGTTCAATAAGTGACTAGAAACAGGGTCTGTTTTAAAATGAGAGTATTTTGTCATCCCCGTTAAGCCTTACCGTCACATTATTTGTAAATCACATTATCGATACCTGTAAATCACCCCAAAACTCGCCTTCTAAGACCGGTTTTACGGCAGATAGCTCTTAAATACCGCGCACTGTACTTAGAAACTAAATTGTGATGAATAGTGTAATTTTTAGTAGTAGCTGAGAGATTTCATATAGTTTGTTTGTTTGTTCCAGTAATTTCAATATTCGCATTTTGGTACTGGTGCCTTGCATCATACATTCCCGCTAAAAGATCTGGAAAAGTTTTTGCTACATGCAACATTACATAAAGATAACCAAGTTCTTTCGTTCACTCTTATAGTCCCAGTTATATTTCAAAGCAGAAAAAAGTGCAATTCCACTACAGGATTCTAAAATACCATAAATAGTTTTATTTTCGACGCTCATGAATTACGACGAACAATCAATGATCCCGATATCAGCTTCGTCGTAATTCGCCGAGGCAATTCGAAAATAGACAATATAGCTAAAAATACTTACATGTCCTTTAGAAGATGTCTATAATGTTTAATAATAATGTATTTGTATAATGTATAAATATGTAAAAACATCTCCAGAATGAAAAATATAACAGAATATTCACGTATTTTATAAAAAGCCAAATCAAGTATTACTGGAACAATGAAAGAAACCTGTTACATGTGTCAATACAGACAAGACAGGGTCACCATACTGTGAACAAATCTTGGTCTCCTTTTCTTAATACATTATTATTACAGTGTTTAGGCTATATTATACAAACACAAAAATTTGCAGTATTATTTTATTTATATTTTTATTCAAGTTTTTTTTTCTATACATTTACAATATTCACATACAATATTTTACACTTACAAACATTAGATCTCGTACATAACTTTACTGTCTCACACATTTATACCTTATACAAATACACTTAAAATTTATAATGGAATAAGAAAAATGGCCGTGCACCATTTATTTACGCTCAGTAATACCACCTACTTTAGTATTTCTGCTAATTTCAAAATCGAAGATAGCAAATAATTTTAAATTTATTTTAAGACGTTTTGGCATCTCATGCTTAGGCCGGAATACGATAGGAAGATGAAGTTTAAAGGTCCATTTTGTAGGTACCGTCCCGGCATTAGCCTGTCTTTTTTAATTTTATTTATGGCCTTTAGGCATCTAAGGTTCAGGCCTGGATAGGGGAGGAGAAAGGATTTGGGAAGGTGTCGGCCAGGGCCTATATTGAAGGTATCATCCCGGCATTTGCCTGGTGTGACAGGAAAACCCTCAGTCAAGATGGTCGGCCGCCGGGATCAATCTCAGGCGATCTAACGCTCTACCACTGAGCCACTGCCGCTCGGTAAAAGATAAACAAAACTTATTTTAAGTGTTTACATTTTTTTTCCTTCATCTTTCAAGTTTGTGTCATTTTCCTATCCTATACTTTTTCTTTCTTATTCTAGAAAGTGCCTACTGTCAAAAAACTTCATTGGGAAAGCAGTACAACAAAATTGAAAACCACGTCAGAAACACATTAAAATTATTTTAAACAAGTTACTGCATTCAAAGGAACTTCAACAGTGCACACAAGTCAGTCAAAAATTATAAATTAAGACAGCTAAATACATGCGAAAAACATTTCACTGTATACACATCACTGACCTGCTCCAGAAGTTCAGGACTCAGCCAATTAAGATTTTTAGACGTACTGTGAGGAAATTCATGTATAGAGCGTTGCCACCTTCCATTTTGTACTATCTGACAGGCATACCGTAGACCAGACAGACATGCTGTCCCTGACGCAGAAATAAGTATATGACTCGCACGAATACTTCTGAAATAAACAAACATAAAAATGTATACGAGCTGAAGATCATTTTTCCCATACCGTTTCCCTATCAGCACAAAACTTGGCATTTA
The DNA here is from genome assembly GCA_022664845.1 of Lepisma saccharinum. Lineage (NCBI taxonomy): Eukaryota > Metazoa > Arthropoda > Insecta > Zygentoma > Lepismatidae > Lepisma > Lepisma saccharinum. Next base: position 4,642 of record JAGDQP010022923.1, on the reverse strand, counting down.
GCTACCGGAACAAGTCACAGAAGTAGTCTGTGCACCACACGTGTCAGTATTGCCAATCAATTTTAAAAACGGTCCCGGCTGCCAATGTTGACAACATTTTTTATTCATCCCGCACCAACAGTTCTCTGTAAAATTGCTAAATTCCCATTTAACATAATTTCAAGTCAGTAAGCTTAGCGCTAAGCTCAATAAAACTTGGCAGGCAATACCGCACTGACTGACCTCGAAAATTATGTAGGAGAGTTTTATTATTATTATTTGTATGACTGTAGAATTTGAACCAAGAGTTGGTCGCACAAAAAAAAACTGTCAAGTATTAGGGTGCTTAGGGTTACAAACCATATGAAAAAAAATATTTTTAAACAATGGCCTTTTTGAGCAATTGGTGCCTAAGCATGAGACTTTTAAAAAGTCTTCTAATTCACATCCTTATTACCAGAAATCAATTACTCATACGAACTCGGAAAAAATTTCCAGAAAAGTACTTCGACTGGTCTTCAAGAGAATACTACAGTTACGTAAGACTATGTATTGAATAGTTGCCAAAAAATGTCCGATTGTGATAAATTCGGGATTTTTTTTCGCAAGTCTCGGAATTTATTGAACACGTCATAACTAAACTGTGTACGAAATACTGCTCGTTTCTAATACCTTGATGTCTATCACCACCACCCTCAAAAAACAAACAAAAAAAAACGAATTTATCTTTATTTGTCATCGAGATATCAGTTTCTCAAGTTGATGAGAATTTTTATATTTTGCGTCACAAAAAGTAACATCATGATCTTTAATAAGCTGTATCTCCAACAAAATATTTTTTTTTCGACCTTCCTATTTGTGTACTATGATGTCTCATTTTCTTGGCTTGTGAAATACAAGGCTGTATCCGGACTTTTGCCCCAACCTTACATTGTATGTGTATATGTATGTGCTTTTTCCTGAGGGAGCGGGGGGAGGGGTACCTGACGTTAGAGTTGGCTACTGCTTCACTGTTTCGACTCACGTAACTGACCGACTGCTTCGAAGCACGACAAGCCAAGCGTTCCGAATCTTTGAGTGTCATGCGAAATAGTGATCGACGCACGGAGCCGATACTCACAACCACTGCTTCGACCTACGGGTGGAAATGTTTCGATACACTCGAGTCGTGTTTCATCTTCGTTTAGTTCATATCTTGCTGCCAACTATTGGAGCTAGGGAGGATGGGGTGAGGTTCGTACGCAGAGGAAACATTCTGTTGTCACCTCTTGTGAATTTCGGTTCTCTCCAGTTTCAAACAATCCACGACAAGAACCATATGGTACCAATTTTTCACTCGTGTTTCGTCTGTGCTTCGAAACGATCGCGAATCAGTGTTACAAGTCTTCTCTTCAGAAGCAGCGAAGCAGATGTGCCGTGAATTCGTGCGCCAACACAACTTCATCTACCTTGGAAAGAATCAGAAGCTTCGTGTTTCGAAACAGTGCTTTGAAGTATCTCGCTGCTCTGTGTCGTGTGCTTCGGAACAATTTCATGAACCGAAGTTCCCAAGCCTACTTGACGTTCTTTTGGAAAAAAGGCGAATACAATTATCTCACGCGAAAGTGTACGATTTATTTGAATTTCTCGGCCCAAAATAACCACATTTTGACACTAAGTTTGAAATTTTTACCCTCTTGATTCGCGTGCTAAGTATATCTTATTATATGAATCCATCATTTTGAAAAATGCGCGTAAAAAATGTCGCACCAAAATCAAGACGTCTACCCAAATTTTTATGAACTCCTAAAGGTCTGAAACAAATTCGGAATCAAACTTTTCGGATTTCAAAATTTCTACGGGGGTATAGGGTGACTCCTGAACTATGATCGGCTGGTGGTATCGAGCCCAGGACCTCCCGAATGAGAAGTCAACACTCTACCAACTAAGCTATGGCCGCTTTAGTATTATTATTATAGGTTTATCGTTTATTAAAGAACATGTTGGTTTCTGGTGTAAAGTTCAGCTCCCAGTCTGCTCAAGTAAGCTAAATTTGTGCTATTTTCTCTAGTATCATGCCAGTTATATTGTCTGGGAGGGATTATAATCATATTTCATATGTCATAGGTTGACACCCACTATGTGGAGTGAGGAAATGTATTTGTGCAAGGAGCCCCATACAGAATACTAACACACAATCGTTTGTATCAGTTGAACGTACGTAATGTTTCATCTCGTTCATTTAACCGTCAAATTATAAGTTAGGAACTAAACCCGTCTCATATTGGAAGGATGACGTAACTCAATGGTACACTTCCTGGGGTAAAAATAAGGAAGAAAGCGACCAGGACCTTCCCAGCATTCGTCTGGAACCCTCTGAAGAATTTCAATCAAGATGGACTGTGTGAGCAAGACTCGAGCCCGAACCGCATCTCCAGATTATCCGAAGTCAGCAATCGTAAACACTGGTCCACAGTGTCTGGGTTGGTTCACAGAAGAAAGTAGTGAGGAAAACAGACAAAAAATAAGGGAAAGGATAAGCTGACAAGCCTATTGTGGCCTAACACGGGAATGAAGCAACTGGGAGGTGGAAATGTAGAACACAATGCATATCGTTGGGGAGGGTTCAGTGAGCTGTATACGAAATGCAAAGTAATTTTTGCAGAATGAATACGGATTGCGAGAAAGAAGGCAAAATGTCCACACGTGGAAAAAGTATACGAATGCAAGAGTAACGGTTGCTGTACTGGCCGTGTGGTTAAGGCAGTCGCCTCAGGAGCGTGGGGTCATGGGTTCAAATTTCACCGTCGACAATCATTATTTTTTTCTGTGAAAAAATCAGTGATGAAATGACACTGCGTACCCATCGTACTGGAAATCAGTAATTATTGTGGGTAGTGAGAAGAGTGGAAACACATTGATACCTGCGTGCAAACGAGGATACAAAAGGTATCAAGTCCTAGATACGTGTACCTACATAGGGATCCTGCAAGACGTGAAAGTATAGAAACAAAGACAGAGAAAAATGTGTTTAATAATTGACATGCCGAAGTACAACAAAATGATGGAAGCAAAAGCATGCATTACAGTACGAACACTTGATAAATGACGAATGTGCACAGTCTATGCATGATTGGACATCTTGATGAAAGCACTGCTGCAGAGGGGTACGGAATGTTCCAGGATGCTCGTCGTAGCAGCCACACCCATACCATGAGTACAACAGAAAAGGCTTGAACACAGGATTCATAAATTGCTTATATACCAACTCGAGAATGCACACGATGTTTTCCCGGCGGTTCAGAACGAAATCAATACCGTAGTACGTAGGAATGGATCTTACTATAGAATTACTTGAAAAAAATTCTGAAGAAGAAGCGATCCAGTGGCTGTATATAGAGCGTAGCACCTGGGGGAATATTAGTAACCTCCATTGTTTTGCCAACTGGTTAACGGCCATCAGCTCGTACACAAAACTGTTTCAACCAACAAAAAATTAATGGGAGTCGACGGTGGGATTTGAACCCACGCTCCGAAGTCGGCTGCCTTTACTACTCGGCCACACGGCCAGTACAGCAACCGTTACTCTTGCTTTCGTATACTTTTTTCACACGTAGACATTTTGCCTTTTTTCTCGCAATCCGTATTCAATCTGCTGAAATTACTTTCCATTTCGTATATAGCTCGCGGAACCCTCCCCAACGATATACACTGTGTTCTACATTTCCACATTCCAGTTGCTTTATTTCTGTGTAAGACCTTCTCAAATATGAGGAATGAGGTTCCATAGCAATAGGGGTTGCCTTTCAATATAGTCCGAAAAAAAAAATCATACCGTGAAAAATTCTGCATTTGCAGTGCTACATCTTCAAAATAAAGATCGCATTCTCATTATACTCAATATTTATGGAAATAACTTTGTACGAAATAATAACCGAACAATCAATTATCTAGCTAAGTCATTCAAGGACTGAAGAAGCGTGATAAAGAAAAAATAAATAAAAAAGTATTACAAAACACGCTCTTTTAAGATGGACTAAAAAGTAAAAAATAATAAATTGAATTAATCTTATGAATCGGAAAATAAAAGAGTGGGTACTCTTAGATATTATGATTTTATAAGGTAAGCAAGAGCACCTCACGCTTTTATTTTCGGATTCAGAAGATTAATTCAATTTATTATTATTTTTTTTTTTTTACTTTTTAGTCCATCTTAAAAAAGCGTTTTTTTTTAAAAAAAAACTTTTAATTAACCTTTTTATGTATAATAGATGAATATTAAACTCCCTGCGAGATAGGCAACCCACATTTCACCAAATACTTGCGGCGTTTGCGTGCATTTAAGGATAATTTCGAATTACAGTTAACTGGATTATTTTGTCGTATATCTAATGACTGAATATTGTGTCATCATCGGAAGCAAGCAAGTTTACAAAATTTCAAAGAAATCGGATGACGGGAAGTGAGTTTAAAATCGATTGCAAAATTTGTACCGAACAGACAAGAAAGCGAGTTAATAATAAAGGAATGAAAGTACAAGGAACCTAAATAACAAGCAGCAACGCTATCTTAATGAAAAATAGTTCGTTCGGTATGCTGTTGGAAAGTATCACTTGACTGGTCCATCAGTAGGCTCAACCCTTGGTTGCATATTGTATTATAGATATGAAATCCGTATCACAGT
>JAGDQP010022922.1:16238-29827 GCA_022664845.1 Lepisma saccharinum | reverse complement strand
GCTTCCTTTATTTAAATAAAACACACTAACCAGCCTTTCCTTTATTCCCTTTGACATATTTCGAGATATATCTGCTTCAAATAAAGTATTAAATATATTTAGTAATGGAAGAAAAAAATGCTTCATTTCTCATTTACAGCAAATTGTTTTACTTAGTTTCTTTACATTCATTTTAAGACTGATGCATTCCATTGGGAAGGATCTGGCACCCCGTTTCTGCTATTGAACCGCCATTTTACATGTAGGACAAGGTCGTATGTACCGCTTATCCTAACATTTCCTTTTATCCATATTACCTTACCTTAATTTTGACTGATGAAACATAAGTCTGGCGACACAATATTATCGATAACAGTGTTTTTATTGTTTATTTGTACAACGAGGAACTTCTGGTTATTTGAAATTAACTGAATCATGTTTTCCTTGCTACGAAACCAATTATGTGATAACATCTTATTTGTTTGGTTCAGGAGTTTTGAAAATTCACTATATACAATCTGGGCTACACGGAGGGAATATGTGCCTTCATCACAATTGGGAACATAAAATTAAAATGTTAGAAAAAATAAAAATTCTTCGTAAAGCTTTGATTTAAAGCGGTTTCCTACCTCGATTCCTTAATAACTAACAAGTACTTAAACAGTATCTTATATATTGGTCCAAGATATTTAAATACTCACGTACACACCCTTAGTAGCAAGAATGGATCGTAGAACCTGGTAAATCTATTTATTTTCGAAATGTGACCAAAGAAGCGTAAATAAACGGGAAACAAAACTTCATGCCTGCTTACACGTCTGAAATTTTCAAAATTGAAGATGCGTTGTGTGAGCTTCACTTTGGCCGTGCCCGTTTATTTTTCCAAAAGTGGCTAAACTAAGCCTAAATCAACCCCCAAAACTGATAAACAAACTTACTGTATACTTTTCAAAGCTGAAGGATTGGTCTGGGAGCGTGAACCTGACACAACCCATTCGTTTTTTAAAAGTTGCTAAACTAGGCCTAATAAAACGGTAACAAACTGACGGTATATTTAAATTTTCAAAATTGAAGGATTGGTCGGGACGCGTCAACCTGGCACCACCAATTTATTTTTCAAAAAGTGGCCAAACTAAGTTCAACCTCAAGTCAAAGCTAAACGAAGGTAAACAAACAAAGTGTATATTTAAATTTTCAAAAGTGAATGATGAGTTGGGGAGCGTGAATTTGACATAACCGATATGTTTTTAAGAAGTGACCTAACCAGGTCTTGACAAACGTCAAAGACGGCTAAACAAACGAACGATAGAGTTAATCTTTCAAAATTTAAGAATGAGTCGGGGAGCATGACCCTACCACAACCCGCTTATTATCAAAAATTGGCCAAACAAGTCCTAAACCGACGCCAGAACGGGTAAACAAACAATAAGCAAACTAACTGTATACTTAAGGTTTCAGTGGTAAAGGATGGTTCAGGAAGCATGAACCTGTCACAACCCACTAATTTTCGAAAACTGGTCAAGCCAGGCCTAAGCAAACCCTAGAAACTGTTAAGAAATCAACTCTATACTTAAATTTTCATAACTGAAGAATATGTTGGGAAGTGTGAAATCTGGTACAACCCATTTATTTTTCAAAAAGTGAACGAAGTAAACCTAACTAAATGTTAAAAACGACTAAACAAATGTAAACAATCGACAATCAAACCAACTCTATGCTTTTCAGTAGTGAAAGGTGGGGTGGGGGAACATGACACAACCCATTTATTGTGAAAACGTGGCCAAACTAGACCTAAACAAACGCCAGAAATGGCTAAACAGCTAAACAAATGGTGGACAAACTTCGGGTCTCCTTAAATTTCTAAAATTCAAAACGGGTTGTGCCAGGTCCATAGACGTCTCCAAGTAGTCCTTTTTCATATGCACGCACACAAGTGAGTAACTTACCAAATGATAGTAGTCACCCGGTGTTCGTATCTGGATACACTGCATATTTCGTGGATATATTTACATTACCTTCTCGATTTTCTTGTGCATTTTATTTCAATCTTCCTTCTTCATTTCCTGTTTTTTACGTATCCATATGTCCTAAACAAGTTGTCAGTTAAAGAACGAAACTGTCGAATAATGTACAATTAGTTTGTATCCCAGTACAAATTGAAGGCCAGCAAAATAAGAAAGTATAAAAAGTACATCTTTGATATACGATAACGTGAATGTATACAAATTAAAATAAATTTATAAAAACATAATGAAACACACATTCTAACAACAAAGTGCAAATGTTCTCTTATCAGTTCTTTAATTCACGTGGCTTTATTTTTAGGGTAGGTGTTTCATTATATTTTTATAATTGTGTTCTCTTTGGGTTGATATCTCTTTATTTACAAAATATATTTGTTCATAATTATGTGTCAGTATGCCTCCAAGATTCTTACCAGAGAAATGAAACTAACACTTCCTTATTTTCATGCTAGCTTAATGCTGAGGACATCTTTATAGATATTGACAAGTTGAAATATCTTTGTTCTCTAGACTGCGTAATCTTTTTTCCACACAGCACGAAAGTTTTAAGAGAGAAGAAACTGAAATGCTTATTTAGTTCCCCATAATCGTTTTGGGTATTTAACTCGTACAGTAATTTTCCCGTTATGTGCGTATTCTAAGTAGAGATAGCTCTAGAAGTGCAGATCCCATTTTTATGATCATCTTGCATTGGAAAATTTTGAAAAACTTTGAGTCCTTATTGAATGTTTCTAAGATTCATGTACTTGAAAATTAATGACATAGTGATTTTACAAGAAATAAAATTCTTCAGGAAGATAATATAGGGTCGTTTAATAAATAATGTACTCTTCTTAAAATTTTGTTTTACTGATTGGTACGTTTTATTTTAGGCATTATCTCTTTACAGTCCTTTTGTGTACTTGTCCTATTCCATTGCATGTACAGCTTATGTTCAGTCTTGGGATGGCACTGTTAGCCGCTGCAGAAAGCTCATCCATGGAGGAGAAAACTATGTTCATGAATGGGCTTTTTCAGCTTGAGGAATAAGTCGAAGTCTGGTGGACTTGTGTCTGCGTGAGGTTATACTTTCCACTCATACCTATGTAGCAAATCGGTCACAACTTTCCCCGGCTGTTGACGTGCATTGTTGTGCAAGATGAACGGCCCATCCTCGGCCAAGTCAGGTCGTTTTTGCTTATCTTTGTGTAAATTTTGCATCGAGTCACAATAATACGCTGCTATTACACTTGCTTCACGTGAAACTCTAACCTTTTATAATGTTTTCTCAGTGATCATAAGCAAAGATCATCATTTGCTTGACTTTTAACTGTGCTAATCAGGGGGGGGGGGGGGGGCATGGCGGGGGAGATGCATTTTTTTTTTCCACCAGTTTGACGACTGCGATTTCAACTCCGGTTCACAATCTCTTAAGTTTTTCGTCAATAGTGAAAGTTCGACACAGGAATGCTTGACCTGCAATGTCAAATCTTTGTTTCATTAATGTTGTAATGTTTAGGCGTTTCTTCTTATGTTTAGTAGCCAGGCGATGAGGGATCCACTGGGCGATTTTGAGGCCTCGGTGGCTTAATGGTAGAGTGCTCAGCTCTGGTGCTTGGGGTCGTCTGTTCGATCCCTGCTCATGCCATGTGGGCTTTGTGGTGGACAAACACCGTGTGCGTTTTTTTTTCGGGGGGTTTCCCGTTTCCTCCCACTTTCTTCAGTCCTCCAATTCATCCATCGGGACTGAGCCAGAGCCGTCATTTTTTTTTTATTTTTTTATTTTTTTTTATTTGCAAAATTGTTTGTCGAAATATGGAATGCTGATGTTCGTAGAATCTCTGTAGCTTGTGATATTTCCACGCGCATTGCTTGATAATCTTTTTTAAGGAAGTTCGCTACATGTTTTACACTTGTTTCATCTGTTGATGTTTTCGACCTTCCTGGCTTCGCGTTACTGTTTATGGTAACATGTCTTTCACGAAAACGACTAGCCTTGTTTCCTCACCACAAATTTCTCCCGAAGCACTGTTGAATTTCTTAATTGCCACGTAAAGTTCAATATTATGGACAGAATGGGATAACACACTTCGAAGCCGCCACAGTTTCTAGCTCAGACATGAAACAATTTGTACTGTCACGCCAGGGTCGTTGCCTCAACACGGAAGGAATTCCTGCATTCCCGGATTGGAGATAAATACCTAGACAGCAAGACAGAAGGCGAGAGAGGTTAGCGAGAGTGTACCGAGTGGAATTGGGAGAGATCGCTCTGAGCCTGCGCTGCATTGGTCAAATTAGGCAGGCCCTAATTGAACTGCCTGTCCGTCCAGCTAGAGCCAGTCATTCTATGGGACAAAACGAATTGGGCGCCACTTTGGAACTAACGAGCTAGCTGGTTCTTGCATGGTTGGAGCCTTGTTGGAATTTGGGAACGTCGGAGCTAGCTCTCTGTCTGGTAAGAGTGGAACTGTGATTCGGAATGCTTGGTATGAAATTCATTGCCGCTAGTGGGACCCGTTCCGCCCGTTTTCCCATAATTAGTGTTCAGTCCTAGGGTTAATAAACCCACTTTTTTAATAAGAGTTGAGCTTATTATTCCATTTGGTTCCTAGTGTCAATTCTCCCATTTATGTCTACCTTTCAGCTACGTCGTCCCAGAATATCCTACCAGGTGTTGTCGCTTCAAGGTAAGGTTTTCCTCAGGTTCACTTGAAGAACACTGGGAAGGATATTCACCTCCTTGATCCCGGTTGGTTGGAGGCTTCATAGTAATTATACATTACCGGAGTCTTCTCTCTGTATTCACCTTCCTTGGTAAGGATTGCCTCAGTCACGTCAGGCGAATGCGTGGAGCGTACTCAGATTTACGAGACAGAAAGTCGTAAGTCCACAATATTGATCTACGATCTTTGATTTTCAACCGTTACTGAACCCGAAGCGCCTGCAAATGTGACTTCTGAAACTAGTGAATTCAAAATAATATTCACAAGGGAAGTAACGAATACATGTGCTGCTTCAGATCTTCAATTATATATGGCAGCACTTTCGCAGAGTTGCATCATTCACCCCGGGGTATTGCCATATTGTGCATTATTTTTGAATTGACTCCCATAAGAAGTAAGATAGTTTCTATCTGTTTCGAAAAGTTCCAGTATACAATCGTTTCTCATTCGCCCTCACTTAGCTGATGATTTTGAAGGTAATAATGAATACAGTGTTTGTGTGCAATATGTGACAACTACAAAACCCCGTGTTCCCATTATGTGCGTGAAACTAACGTTTATTATATAAGTTATGTAATTGTACTTTTTACTCGTCCTTTAACTTTTTGTTTTTATCCCACAGTTCCAACGTGAGAAATTAAGCACTGCCGAGGATCAGAACGAAATGTTTGCACGATTGGTTGGAAAGGTGAGTAAAAAAGGAGAAAAAACTGTACTAATTTTGTATTCTTGTTGGAACAGGAAAGTAATTAATTAGTATTCTTTGTCATACCTGACAGTGAAGATTATGTTTGTATATTTCTTTTAAATTACCTTGCATGAATTTAACTGCTAAGTTAAATATCATTATGCGCTCGGCCTACCGATAAGTGTTTTACTAATAAACGTTTTGGTGTTTACGTACTCTTTTCTCTTACATTTCTCTTTTTTCTATAACTTTTTCTGAAAATCTTCTATTTTAAAAAATTATCTAGTAATTAGTCTCTGAGGAAGCTGTAAAACATCAGACAATAGAACGCTTGTAATGTAAAAGTGATCATGATATCATATGCTTTAGACAAAGACCTTGTGTGAGGTAACTGTTGAAAAACACACAGAAAATCGGTCGTTTGCTGCGACCGGGACAAAGCCGGGAGATCGGGGCTCATGTCCCGGTCACGGCAACTACGAATTTTCTGTTTTTCAACAATAAAATTGATTAATCGTCTAGAGAGCTCCACACCTTGTACCACTCCATTATGAACAAATTTAAGATTTTCAAACAATGTAATCTCGAACCGGCTATTAAGCCACCATAACTTTTAACAACGAGGGCTCTATCTCAGCATTTTCTATACATGTCCTTGTTCATGTTTTCGCAACAGAGGAAGAGCTTGTATTCATGCTTGAAAGCGTTCTGGCTATTAAGTTTTTTATTAGTACTTGTTTTACTTGGACCATACAAGGAAGTACTGCATTTTACAAGGTAAGATTAATAATTACGTTTTGCAGTTTGCAAATGCTGAGGAACATGATATTTTTTTCCGCAATTTACTGACGTTTCGCATACTTTAGAAAATAATTGATCCATCGGCTGAAAACACATCAAAACCGAATTCTTTCACATAGTTGTTTAATTTTGTTTTCAGGCAATGTCAAACAGCAATTCAACCAATATCAACAATAAACCACTAAACATACCATTAGCGTCGCGAAACAAATATTGAAGACAAAAGCAGAACTGAACCGTGTTTGGTTGTCAACCTGTAAGTTGAGAGGGAGAGGAAAGTATGAGTCACACAGGGCACCTTATCTATCTATCTTTGCAAAACGTGACAATGAGCTTGATCTAATGATAACTTCGTAATGTTGGAAGGTTGATCTGTTGAAACTAACAGATGTTGGTCATTTATGCCATTTCCCGAAACTGATAGAAATTTTATCTCACCTTTTTTAAAAGAAATGGAAAAAGAACTGTGGAAAAGATTTCATAAAAAGCATGGAAATAGGGATTTATAAGCATTTAAGCATTATACATTGAAATAGGTAAAATTGGCTATAAGCCTATCTAACATACTTAAAATATTCTTTAATCAAGTTCTTTTATAATATCTCTAAAACAGAGGAATAAGCGTTTTGCCTAACATCCGGGATTTAGTTATAGCAGATAGGTAGGTTACCCTGTTATGAACACAACAGCCAAGGAAGTCACACAACACATGTATAGATCTTGAGTACTTCGGATTCCCAGCTAATAGTCACTGTTAGTAGTCCTCCATTCATCAGTCACGAATTTTCACAGTACTACTATTAAACTGATACTCCCTGGGTGGCCTATTAGGGGATGCCGGAAATCTTGACAAGCTAAATAAAAGTAAAATGCAAGAATATGTGGGACTCTCACTTTATTTTGAAATTAACCTATCTTTCGTTGTGATTTCTAAACGATAAGTAGGTTGACGTAACAAATATATATAAAATACCAAGTAATTAGAAGTAAAAGTAATTAAAAGGAAAGAGTGCAATTAATACGACCCATCATGGTAATAATTATGTTCAATTTCCAAACAGCCTATAAAAAGATCATGAGCAACAATTGTTCACTGTAGTTACTAACTTACATTGGTAGTGAAATTCTATACAAATGTACCCACATGCTGTTTTAATATTATATTCATATTATATTCATACGTCACTCTTTCTTGAGCCCGTTTCAGTAGACGTTTGTTCTGTACAACAGGTGAAATGTCATTACACGTTTCACTCACTTCTTCTAAGTTGGAGTACTAATCTAACCCCGGACACATCAAGTCAATTTAGGGGTTTTCCCATCAGATCTTGATTTTTTCGGAAAGCATTCTAGCGACTAAAAATATACTGCTATCCTGAAATTTAGTAAAATTTACTATACAAATTCTGAAAATGTTCGAGATTGAAATCATTAAAATGATGGGAAGTTAAATCTTTTAAATGAGAACTAAAAGCAGGACAAATCAGCTTCCGACTCCACTGTTCAGCCAGACACAGGACATGACCATCAAAAGGACTGTCCGCCCTAAAGCAGGACTAATTGCCACCCTAATATATAGCAACAGACAAGCTGCACGTTTTGTACAAAAATTCCGAAAGTTATTAGTAGGTGGTGTTGGAATAGTTCAAATCACCAGGAATTGACAACATCCCAGTCGAATTAAAGCGAGAGAAGTGGCACTACAGAGTACTACACAAATTGGTAAGTGCTATATGGAGAAAGAGCACTTACTAAAGAAATGAAAACCTCAGTGAAAGTTCCGGTTTATAAAAAGTCTGACAGTAATAATTACCACAGAATCTTTACTCCCAACATGTACAAAGTGTTGAATATTTCCCTGTAATGTCAACACTCTAAGCGAATACCTAGATGAAATAATTGGAGGTCACCAATGTGGGTTTATGAAAATAGATTACGTTGAACCAAATTTTCTCTTTGAGGCTGATATTAGAGAAGAAATGTGAATACAATGAGGCGGTTCTCCAGCTTTTCATAGATTTTAAGAAAGCATATGATTCTATCGAAAGGGGAAAAAATTATATAATATCCTGGTACGATTTGCTCAGCTTGCAAGGATGTCTCAGCGACTCTATAAACAGAATACGTATAGACTATAATATGCCAGATAGTTGCAAGATTCGCAGTGGATTGAAACAAGGGGACCACCATCTTGTCAACACTACTGTTTAACTTTCCGTTAGAATATGCCATTGTAAAAATCAAAAGAGGACAAAAAAGAACATACATTGAATGGCTTGAACGAACTGTTCGTGTACGTGGATGATGTATATTTGATAGGGGGCGATATAGATGCAGTACAAAGTAACACCGATCGTAGTAGAAGCTTGTGATGATATAGGTGTATAGATAAGTGTACAGGTGAACGTAAAGAAAACAAAATACACGATAACAAGCGGAAACATAGAGGATGAAAGAGCTAGAGACGTATAATAATTAAGAATGAGATCATAGAGAAAGTAAATAAAATTTAAATATTCGGGAGTATATGTAACAAGCAAGCACAAGGTCACGAAAGAAATAAAAATCGCTCAGCATCGGGCAACGCATGTTTTTATTGAGTCCAGAAACTCGTGACCTCTCCGGCCTGAGCCTTAGATGCCTAAAGGCCACAAATAAAATTCAAAATTCTTAACCTCGCTATTAATACCAAGAAAGCTAACATTGAAAATATACAGAATGGTTCTTTTATAGGTGCGACAGTTGGAGTACGACCCTGGCAGTAGCACATAAATTATGCATGTTTGAAAATAAGATTTTAAGAAAGATGTACGGGATGAGATGACCAGATAATGTAGTAACTGCGTAATGAAGATCTCCACACATTATTCACCCGACCCGACATTATAAGATAATGAAATCACGATGGTTAAGATACGCAGGCCATGTAGTTCGGGTGGGAGAAACGATTATATTCTATCGTTGTTGGTAAGCCTGAGGGAAAGAGGGAAGACCGAGACGTCGTTGGATGGCAATATTCAGATGAGGTGGAATGATATTTGAACCATCACGTGATGGAACAATCAGAGGACATAGTATTGACCAACTACTGTACACCTATGGCACCAGTGGAACTCGTGGCACAAGTGTCAACAATTTACAAGACCATCCTTGAGATACGAGCCAGGGTAGCAAACTGGCAGTTGGACATGATGATGATTACTTCAACTTGGGTAGGGGACTATTAATCGACGAATGACTGTGTTCCAAAGTTTTATTATTATTATTATGAGGATCTGTAAAATCTAGTGTTTGTATTTGGCCGGAACGTTTGTGTTAGGTTGTGATATTGCGCAAACTAAAGATGTATTACTGTGACCTGTGTGCTAGGTTAAGTTGTGTGAGATGAAGAGCGGTATTGAGTATCATTGTAATCCTTCGACCTGGTCTAAAGATGGTAAGATTCTACGGCAACTAAAGTTGCAGTATTGTTCTCTGCTATTGTAGTACCAAGGAATCAATACTGATGGCAAAAAACGGTTCACTTCAGAAAGCATGTGAGTTGAAATATTATAAGGAGAGTTTCTTGGAACTTTGAAACTTTTGTCCTAAGCGGATAATAAATCTATTTCATCCTTCAAATACAACATATAGTCTAATTTCTTGTTGCGAACATTTAACATCTGCACAGGACGGTCCGACGTAAAGGATGAAATAGAATTTATTATCCACTTAGGACAGAAAAAATAAACCAACTTTCAAAATGTTGGATTGGTACCAAAAACTAAGCAAAAACATCACAATAAAACTTTCATAAAAGAGACACCGGACAAACACAAAATTTGGATGACATCCCCTTGCATCAACCCATCACAGATAAATTAAAAAGAATACCAAGACGTTAGAGAAAAGTTTCACTCAATATAAAAGTTATGTTGTTTCGAAAGATGCCAGTAATGGTGTATATAAAATGACACGCCAATATGTAGAGAAGTATGTAGACATGACCAAAAGAAACCTTAAAACCAGAGCTACTGAACATGTCAGAAATGCGAAAAGTGAAACTCCAGTATCAGTTACTCTGTATCAGCACTTAAAAATCTTATTTCACAGTATTTCAGATGCAGTAATATTGAAACAGATCGATTCAACAAAAGAAAGAATAGTATGTGAAAACTTTTGTATAAATATAAGAGGGGAAAAAATCTCCGAACCAGGAACAAGGATTGTTAAGCAAGGTGTGGTTACCTTTATTTAAATAAAACACACCAATCAGTATTACGTTTATTCTTTTTACACCGTTTCCGATACAATGCGTCTACATATTTCTTTTCACATTTTCAGTTACCTTTATTTCAGAATGTTACTTTTATTCTCATTCCCCCCCTCCCTTTGATTTATTTTACAGATACAGTAGCTGTTTTATATAGGTCCTTTTGTTTCATTGTAAGGTGATGCATTCCAACAGACAGGACCTAACATTTTCTTCTTCCTGCTTCTGACATTGATAGCTGTAATATTCTTCTGCAAAATACATAGTTTGACAAGGTTATGCATACTGCTTACTCCTAAATTTCCTTTTGCCCACATTCCCTTACTTTTTTCCCAACTGATGAAGTGTACTTCTCGTTGTGCGAAAGTATCATTGGGAATAGTTTTTAGGATTCTTAGTGCTTTTATTGTGTACATGTTTAACAAGGAACATCTGGTATTTTATTCTTTTTTTGAAGGTGGTTTCCTCTATAGTTTCATATATTAATCTGTATTTCGAAAGATTTTTTAAAATCATCACTGCGGGGAGATTTTCCACCATGAAATGGAGATTTAAAGGAATGGAAGTGAATTCTGTTTTTTTCATTTTATATTTTGCACAGTAAATACTGAGGGTTTTCATTATGTTTCGTTTATTCTAGGGCTTGAGTCAAGCAAACCGGGATTACGATATGGATGATTTCTTTGAAGAAAGGGCTCAATTGAAGGACTCAGATCGGAAGGAAGATGAGCGACAAAGGGAGAAGGCCATAAGGGAAGGGAAGAAAATGAATAAAGCCTTGGAAGATTGCCGATGGTGTTTTGACAGCAAATTAATGCTGAAACATCTAGTCGTTGCTATAGGGACTAAGGTAGGCCTATATTTTCATTCTCATTTCTTTAAACTTTTTTTTAAGTTTACCTTTACGCTTTACAAGAATATTAGTCGCAGTAGTCAATTTACCTGATACTTGGCTTTGTAATAGACTGCGTTGATTTAAAATGGGGCTAATTAAGAATCTTTACCTATAAAATGACAGCTGACGTTTGATTATTCGTATGAAGTTCAGTTTATGAATAAATTCGTATAAAACTTATGCAACACGATATTTAAAAAATTATAAAATTCATTATAGCGTTTTACTTGTACTATATAGGAATATAGTACTGTCAAAAGAACAGTACTTACAGACGGATTCAGTTCTAATGTATTGCTGTCCTACTGAAATACTGTTATTTTGATTATTGATCTGATTACTAATGACGTATTGTGTGATACATGTAGTTTAATTTCAGATCTCATCTCCTATATGTAAATGGCTTGGCTGAATTACATTTTCCACATCTCCAGTAGACTCTTTGGGTGTATTTTCAGTATTTTAAGACAGTTCTTGCTCCTGTTAAGAGTATGTAGGGCCTACAATTGTCAGATGAATCCTTCTCGAAGTGAATGAGGGAAAATGCAAGTCCAAATAACTAAGGACCTCGAGGTGGCCGAGAGGCACACTCGCTTTCTGTGCACGTGGTCAAGGGTTCAATTCCCGTCGGGGTCCATTGAGCGAAGTGGTACGAAGCCCACTTCACCAGAAAAGAAAAAATAGATCGCATCCTGAAAATCTCCCCAACTCGTTTAGGACGTTAATAACAATTCAGTCAATCAATCCAATTAAATAAGCTTGAAAAGCTAAATAATGAAGCTTAACAGCACGTAGATCAATGTCACCAGGTTTATTAAATTAAAAATCAGCGTTATTAGTTTTGTTGTTTGTGTTGTTAATTATCCTCAATTACACGCAATGCAAGTCCCTTACACACACGTTCGAGATCTAGGTAGTAGGAATGGACAAAGGGATCCGGATCCGAGTTTTAGATTTTCGGATATCCGGATGTGTCCATATCTGGATCATGAACACATCATCGTAGTCTTTCCTAATTCGTATTTTGGGCATTTTTTCGACTACCAAACTATAAGTCTTTCAGTTTTTTTACTCTTAATTTTATAGTGTTGAGGCGGGAGAGAGGGATAGCAGGATCATAGAAAGAAGAAATTGCTGAGTTGTACATGGATTCCAAGACTAGTGCCTTTGAAACCAATCATATAATATTCGGTCACTAATACATAAATTGGAGTGACAAAACGAAAATAAATAATTGACAGTACCTTCTTGTTTCTTCCAACCCCACCCTCCCCATCACCATCCAACTGTATTCACACCTGTTCCTACCCTTTGCCCTGTGACGTGGTTATCAGTCACTACGCAATAAACATTGCGTTGTTAAAAGGAAAAAACAGAAACATGTCCTTCCCCTCTTTTAATCGTGCAGGGGTGTAAAAAAATAAACTCCTTTCACAGGTTCATATGCTTTGAGAAATAAAGTATTTATTTTAGAAAAAATAGAGGATGTTTAAAAATGCTCCTATCAACTAACTTTGGACAAGAAAACAATAGCAGTCAAATACAACTATCTCTATAAAATATATTTTTCGAGTTTCAGATTCTTTATTTATGGCTTTTTGTCATTTTCGGCTCAGGCCGGGATGAGGTAGGCAGAGGATGGGGAAGGTAATTGGCCAGGGCCTTTCATAATTTACCATCCCGGCATCGCGTCATGTAAAATTACATGGATGTACGCTCTTATTTGCATTTAATCGATGGTAGACAAAAGAACCCTGTTGAAGCCATACGCTGTGTTGGTAACAATGATTTGTTTGTTAGTAAATATACATCTAGATTTCGTTAATTTCTTCTATTGTCTGCTAATTATACGAGGTCTATCTAGGAAGAAATAATACTTTTTGTTTAATTATATGGCAACACTGTAACAACAAAAAATCGTCGAACCGAACGTTACATTTCTATCCTACCGGTACAGGTTTCAACTGACTTAACATGAGCACCTGCAGTAATCATTTGTTTCTGTGTGTTCTGTATAGGTATATTACAATAATGTAAAAAGGAAATACCGAACAACTTTATCCAATAAAATTTTGTGTGAGATTGAAAGAGATTTCCGACGAAACGTATGAAAGAAGTTAAAATGGTATTTGGTAATGATTCTTTATCTCATGAAAGTATTTTGTTAGTATAAAATGTTTTCGAGTTCGAAACTCATCTCCGATCTGGGCGACCTGTTTCCACAAGATCGGACGTTAACGTTGATCGT
>JAGDQP010022922.1:0-15838 GCA_022664845.1 Lepisma saccharinum | reverse complement strand
GAAAAGCACGAATAAAGATGGTTTGAAACCCAGCCATGTCTGGAATAAGATAAGAATTCCACAACATCCTCTGGTGAATAATCGCAACTCTAGTTCATCACTTGACAAACGTAATACGAAAAGGACATCGAACGCTTTGAATAAGTTAATTTTTTTAAACACGATTAGTTAGTTTTTTAGCTTTCACAGGCATCCTACGGGATTTTAGTGGGCCTAGAAGGATGCCAACTCCTATGAACCATTCACTAACATAATTCAATCAACGCTTCTGTCATAGATTCCTATTGTGGAATTGACCATCACCGCCCTAGGTCCACATTGCACCGAGAGGAGATACTTTACATATTTTTTTTAGCGGGTTTTCTTCCAAGTCGATGACTTCCCTTCCCGCTATTACCCCTTTAGTGCAATATAATTAACCCAGTCACTAGGTGCAGTCGGCTGCATCATTGGGAAGACGTTCTGAGTTGTCAGTGAGGAATATATATCATAGCTTCTTTGGTGACCTAACACAGGGGATTAGGAACCAAGGGATCCCGAAAATACTCTCGCTGACAACTCAGGATATCTGTTCGGAACAGGGAAGTTCTGAATATTAAGTATATTTCCTAGTAACGGGTTTGGGTATTGTTAAGACTAAACCATTGTTAAATTATAACCATGACAGGCCAAGTATTACTACAGAGCAAAATTAACAGTAACATTTTCCATGGATCTTGCAACATGGAGTCGTAGAGATGATACGACTCTGAAATTTCTTGTGCATATTTAGCAACATATCAACGATTTTTGGACCTTCTACGTGGAAATTAACATTAATTAATGATCACAAACATCAACAGCTTCATGCTTCTTTGGTTTTTCGGCATATAATCAAAATTATACGTGTTTATAGCTTTAAAAGTGCAGAGTGGATGTGGTGTAGGCAGATTGTTTGAAAGGTTCTAGAGATGGTAACTTACGACTAAGACTGTATGACTGAATTTTTTTAAAAAAATAACGGCAGATATTAATAATATATTATCATTTACGATTATTTCAAGGAGCATCGCTAAGGGTTTGAAAAGACCTGCAATTTAACAAACAAAAATTTACATTGTCAGTTCTGTTTATTTATTGAAATTCGCACTATAAAATAAGTTCATAGCCTTATTAAACAATTAAACAGACTCATTCAATAACATCACCTTCTAATCATAAATTCTTAAAGACACTACAAAGCTAATCCTTGGTACCACCCGGCAAAATTTCGTTGAATAGTTTGAACCTACTTGATGATATGTTTTTATGTTTTACAGGTGAAAAGTTGGGCGTGACCGCAGTTATGTTGTTTCAGTCAACAGAGTGTGTTGACGAAACGACACAAAATTATTGAAAATAATTTGTTTCGGTCCTTTCCAGTTTCTTATTTTCATATGGTGCGAATAAACATTTGTTGTGTACACTTGTCAGACTGTAGTCTATAAGCTTTCAAACGAACCATGAACAATTTCTAAACGATAATTAGGGGGCTTTACGTGTACAAGAACCAATGAAAGAAGGTCTTCATTTTCTTTCGAAATCCGCCGATTGAAGTTCTCGAATGGCTTTTAGCCATCTACGTTTCACTTGTTAATTATATTTGAGTATTTTTCGTATACGTATATTTATTAGGTATAGCAGTTGATCCATTCTGTTCCGTCTATGTTGATTTTGTTACAATATAAAGAAACCAGAGTTAAATGAAGATACGTTGTATATCTGTCTATGTATAGAATTAACACAATGGACAAAACGTAGTTAAATATATGTTCTGATAACCATTCATTATACGATATATTAAAATTCATCAGATTAGTTAGAAATACTTTGAAGTACGATGCAAAATTTCAACTCTTTTCGTTGTCCTTCCTAGTAAACGAAATAAAAATGTGAGTTATGTGATTGTTTGTGCGTGAGTGAATGCGTCTGCTGTATGTGCCTGTACATATCTTACATTTTCTTGGTATATTGTTCTGTTTCAATATAATGTGCAACGTTAGTAAAGGAGAGCAAGAGTACATTTTGCCATTCACTAAGGAAGAAGAATCGATATTAAGATAAGGAAAACTACGTACTTTATTAAAACACTTGCTTAGAATCAGCTTCAAGTGAAGGATTCTGGAAAGTGTGTCTGAATTTGTTGATTAGATGTTGCGTAAGAGATCAAAGGCTTCACAACGGTAGTTTATTTTCGTTACAAGTGTTTATCTGTCAACATGTGCGAAAGGGATTACGCAGAAACTTCATGCAAGAATCAATTACAAGCGTGTTTGCAGATTTATCTTCCGAGAGACGTACATCTCTTTTTGATATATACAACTGTGAGTTGGCATGCGGTCTGTCTATGCACATGATAACTGGTTCAAGTCTAGAGAGAATCTATAAAATGGAGTGGTTGGAAAACCCTCTTTAGTTCTGTCATTAGAAGTTCACCAATTCGTTTTTGACGTTAGTAACAATGCCAACAACTGATCTAAACCTTTTTCAAACATACAATTGAACATATTTTCGTCTAA
Source organism: Lepisma saccharinum (assembly GCA_022664845.1). Taxonomy (NCBI): domain Eukaryota; kingdom Metazoa; phylum Arthropoda; class Insecta; order Zygentoma; family Lepismatidae; genus Lepisma; species Lepisma saccharinum. The sequence goes on along the minus strand of JAGDQP010022922.1, from coordinate 13,301 downwards.
TTGAAGTTTTAACAACAGTAACAGTATGCTGGTGTTTGCTTTTCGCTTGTTTAAAATGTTAACATCTGAAATGAGTTTGAGCTTCTAATGAAAGCCCTCCAGCTTTTTAAAAAAGTTCCAAAATAAGTTCTATGGATCCCCTCGCCTCCGGATTTAAGCCCTGGACCAAGCGCAGGAAGCAAGCGTGTTAACAGTTCGGACAGTCTACAGTGGGTGTTAGGATCTACGAATATCAGGATCTTCCTGTGGATACGCATAGGGATTCTGTACACCTGTCTTCCCAGTGCTTCCTTGTGATACTCCGATACAATTGCATATTTTGTAATAGAAGAGAGCGTGTAAAAAGTGAAAACACCCTTCATGTTATCACACTCTTATCTTTTAATCCCGCGTTGTTTGCTAGCACTTGAATTTGATTTTTTTTAAAGTCCTTTAGGCAACTTTGACTCAGGTTGTTTGCTAGTACTGTTGCCTGCTTCATGTGAATATGTGTTTTTTCTTTGAGCTGAGAGAATATAGTACTATTAATATGCCATTATTTTTGGCACATTAAAAATTTCAATTCAAAATCACGTGATACTAAGGGAGATTATCTGGGTAAACCTAATCTACAAAATATGTTCTCAGTGTTTGTTGGTTGGCTTATTGTTTTGTTTATTACATATTATTGTTTAAAAACAAGCAAACTGGATAATTAAGTACTTTTCATGTGGATTATATACAAAATCAAAAGATAGTTCTATGTATATGTAGTTCTATTTTTAAAATGCTCGTCTTTTTGCGTAACTTGTTACAAGGAAGTGTATTTGGACACACCATTAAAAATGTATGTTCCAGTTATTTTAGTTTTAAAAAATTGTAACAAAATAACTGCCTTTAAACTGTATGTTAGGGATAGTGAATATTGCACTAAATGAAATATGTTGTGTGATTATACATTGAGTAAAGTAACTTTTCGTTTTAGGCTTATCTTTGTCTTCCGCCTTACCAATCGTTAACTGACGGTCACTGTCTCATTGTTCCCATGTATCATGTTCCATGTGGTACCCAGTTGGATGAAGATGTTTGGAATGAAATGCAGGTAAATAAAACATGTTTAGCGTTTTAAAAACTCGTAAAAGCTTCTGCCGGCCGAGTGGTCTGCGGCGGTAGGCCATCGGCTTGAAGGTCGCGGGTTCGAGTCCCGGCATGAGTGTGCATTTTAACAGCTAAAGGCGAATCGTGACGGGCCGAAGTCCAAAATTACTGGACTGGCTCATATAAAAATAAAGTTTACCAAAGTTTTTTTTATCATAAAGGCCTCTAACTGGTGTTTGAGTAGTTGCAGAGTTTATATTCATGACAGCAGTTGAGGCTGTAATACAATGAACCTATTTGCGTCAAGTATAAAACAGTCTTACAAACTGTATTTTTTTTTTTTTTTTTTTTATTCTGTAAAGTTTAAATTATATGACAAGTGCTGTGATATCTTTTGCGCATAAAGATGGAAATAAGTAAATTCCTTAGCTATTCATATAACAACAAACGTAAGCATGCACGGATCAGTTTGTATATATTAAAAACAAAGAGTGTACTGACTTTCCCTCTTCACAGATTTGAAAACTTGGAATTGGTGTAAAAGAATGCATATGTATAACAAAAGTTAACAATGAGTGCCGTGTGGAAAAGAACAATAATGTAATAGCACCGTCAGAGTACCCTTTATGGACATGTAATGCATTCAACAAGTCAGTGCAAAAAAGGAACCAAACTTAGGATTTGTTCCTTACAAATCCAAAATTGTTCAGTGCATCTCAGTTTATTTTAAAAGCATTTTGCATCAACTAAACAGTCAGCAATTAGAAAAAAGAAAAGAAAAGTCAGACCTTGTAATCAGTAGCAAGAAAATGTACTAGATAGATATTCTGAATTAAAGGTAGGAAATTATCAAGACGGTTTATTCAAACTAAAATATCCGCTCTCACTGAACACAAACACTGGTAAGTACAATTTAGTATAATCGATTAACCTTAAAAGCAGCATACGTAACGATCAACTAGTGCTGTAAAATTTGTAACTAAGCGATCATTCCGACTGTATTTGTCATACTCCAACGCCTTTACAGTAGGATCAGTCCATCTGAAGTGGTCCAGCATAGGTTACTTTTTTTTAGGAATTGAACATCAAAAGTTGATTTTTGTACACCATTACATATCAAAGTATATTGAAGGTATACAGATTATGAAGGCTGACATATGGTTCCTTATTTTTTATGAAGATTTTTCAAATGAAAAAAAATCGTACTTTATGAACATTGGAGGCCCAATATCTCTGGTCCAGATAAAAATATAATTCTTCTACATTATGCACTTTTATAAGGAGAAACCACGGTAAAAATTTCAACTTTGATGTTTGATTTTAAACGTGAGTTTCAGATTTTTAAAGTGGGAATGAATAATTCTCGTGTGTGGTTTGGTAATGGTTCTTGAGAGAAATGCTTTTATTACCGTCAGAATTATGAAGAAAGATTTTAAATTTGTAATGGTAATTGATTTATTTGCCTGCATGATCTACATGAGTACTTACAATTACACAAGTTTTTAAATATGCTAATAGTATCGTACTGTTTCTGTAGAGGATGTATAGGTGGTGACAGCTTTAAATCAGGTGTTGAAGACCTGAGAGATTGTCTTTAACTTAAGTACATTATAGTGCATTAAAAACAGCTAGTTGAATATCGAACACGTCAGAAAACAAAATAAAAATGTACGTGTTTTGGTTATAAATATGACTGAACTTATATAGCATGTGTCATTTTGAGTGCAGTACAAAAGGACTGCTGAGTTCTCAGATAATTGTGGTGAAATAACGTGCGATCAGCGTGTCATTCTAGTAAGTTCTAAAGCGAAGTGTGTCCTTAAAGCGGTCAGTAGCCGATTCTTTGAAAGAGGTTCTGGGAACTCCTGGGTGATTAAAATAGACATAAGTATCATTGTAGTCCAATCTGAGTTCTTCATTGTCTGCAATCCACGACTATGTATACATGCTACTTATTTTTTATGAATACCTTGTATTTTATGTATACATGCTACATATCCTTTACCTGTAATTCGAAAGGTGCAATGTTATCGACAGTATATTCTTTTTATGTTTCTGATACCGATGTAAGGTAACACCTGGTAGTATTTTTCAATTACATTTTTGTTTTACCTGTACACTTTTGTTTGGCACTGTGGTGGTAATGTAACGTATTTACTAAAGCGCTCACAAGCATTATTTATCCCCACTTTGAAAACCTGTAACTCCATTCAAACTCAGATATCGAAGTTTGAAATCTTTACCGTAGTTTCTCCTTATGAAAGTGCTTAGCGTGTGAAAGTATTAGATTTTTATCTGATACACCCACCAGTTGACATGTAATAGTATACAAAAATTAAATTTTACTGTTCAAACCCTTCCTTGCGAAACAGTACTCAGGACACCGGATATTTTCTGTTCCAACAATCACAGTTGGATACCATTTTCACCTGTTCGATTATGGTTTAGATTTTCATGCAGAGGACTAAAATTATCAAACAAACTTTAAAGAACGAAATGGTCTTTGTTTGAATGTCTTCCAATAAACCAGTCCGCAGATATTACAATTTCCGTAAACGTCTGCAAACACAAACCTTGACACACATCGCAGTACAAAAATGGCCTCAATTAAAAGGTGGGGATAAAAATAAAAGAATATCTGTTTTGAATTATTCACATATAAGAAATATAAAAATTTTATTATTATTATTATTATATGCAACCAAACAAATTATTTCTGGACTGCTTCCAGTGGGTTGACTAGAGAAACCAACAAGAAATAGTAAAACACGTTAGAAATTGTAAAACAAACTTACTACTTATGTAAAGAATACTATTTTTCTGTAGCTAAAGTAACATTACTTCGCTGTGCTAATGGATTGCAAAATTTGTAGTTCCGCATCATTATAATGAAATCCTCCCGTTCGTAAATTGTGGTCTTATTACGTCGTAATCTCGACTTTTCAATTTCGTGTTAAAGCAGCTACGCTATTCTTACACATGTAATCATGGTAATATACCACTTACGCTCTACCGTAATTCAATCATTTCATTAATCTTACAAACTTTACAATATGACCTGCTGTCAGGGCTCGAAAGGAAAATTTCCACGAAACGGAACACTTTATCTTTGTTAGCATGCCGTTGCTCTTTTGGGTCTATGATTACTACAGTGACAAGACGGAACAGGTAGGTTCAAGACATCGAGCCCAGCCTGCTGTACTTACATCACAATACTTTTGATCTTGGATTGGCCAACAGATTAGCGCGCTCGCTTTCTGTATATGTGGTCATGGGTTCAGCTCCCGCTAGGGTCCATTAAACAGAGTGGTTGGGAGCTCTTTACTAAAAACTGTAGGTCCCGTCGTTTGAAGTTCACCCGCTTGTTTTGGGCGTTAATAACAATTCACTCAGTCAGTCACAGTTACTTTTGTCTTACATAGTTCCTTTTGAATATGAATGTTGATATCTGTAATTGGTTAATGTATAATTCTAGTTTTCAATATTAAAAAATGTTTAGTAGATGTTTTAGTGGAACATTTCCGGCAGATAATGAGTTAATATGATATGAACCTGGGCTACAAAGCTACTGTAATTGATTTCTAGTGAATCACGTGTAAAACAAAACTTTACGAGCTGCACCTACGCCTGCGCTACGTAATATCAAACTATACAATTTGTTATTAAATAAACTTTCTTATATGAAGAGTAAATAATTATTCAATATGCTATTAAATTAACTGTACTTGGGTTTTAAGTTTCATATATTGAAGCCGTTTTTCCTATGGTGATTTTTTTTCTTTTCTTTTTTTTAACTTTTAGGTTTTCAGGAGGACTTTGACAAAGATGTTCATTGAAATGGATCAAGACGTTGTATTCTTTGAAACTGCAATGCATCTAAAAAGGTTTCGACACATGGTTCTTGAATGTGTTCCTATGCCAAAGGAGACGGGAGATTTAGCACCGATTTATTTCAAGGTAGGTTTCCCTCAACTCCTCACATCATGTTTGGTATAAGTTTGGAAGTTTTCGTTCTCGCTCCGAGATCACAGGGCAATTGACAATACCTAATTACTGGTCTTAACTTTTTTTTTTTTAACGAAATTATTATCTTGGAGGAAGAACGAAATCTTCAAAGATAGGCTCTTGTCTTTGTAGAAAATTTGGAATATTACATAAGCACTTCCCTCACGTTACCGTTTCTGCTCTTCCCTCTTTCAACTGTTATGTCCTCTCGTCCGTGAACATTCCGTATCGTCGAAAGCTTGCCACTTTCATCATTTGCGTGTGTGTGACTCGCGCTTCTACGTAACTACCCTGTACACGTAAGTAATTTCTTTTCTACCTTATGTTAATTTTCAATTAAACGTGTGTCAATTCGCACACTTTCCTTCTGTATCATGACATTCGACTCCATGTTTTCTGTTACGCTTTTATGTATTACAAAGAACTGCAAGTATCAATATGCTTTTAATCCATGTACTCTTCTCCCTCCACTCTTTATCCTAACAAATTTTGTATTACATTGAAAAAAGTTTGTTTGAAGGTCCATATATACAGATGCTTATCAGAATAATGGAAACACCTGAACGAAAGTGCAACTTACCAGATTAATATGGTGTCGGGCCACCTTTCGCCTTCAGAACAGCCTTGATGCGACGTGGGATGGAGGCATAGAGGTCGTGAATGGTAGCAAGTGGAATATTACACCATTCCTCGTGCAGGGCATCGGCCAGTTCTGTGAGAGAGGATGGAGGTGGAAATCGTCGCCGGAGTCGTGTTTCCAAGATGGACCACAGATGTTCAATTATGTTGAGATCTGGGGATTGGGCGGGCCAGGGGAGGTGTTGAACTTCATCCCGATGTTCCTCAAACCACGCTGCAACAACTCCAGCTGTGTGAATGGGTGCATTATCATCCTGGAATATAGCGTCATTGTCCGGGAACAACATCCGGACCATAGGATGCAAGTGGTCTCCTAAAATTGCGACATAATCGTTGGCAGTGATGCGTCCGCGAAGTGTGACCACAGGACCCAATGAAAAGCATGATATTGCGGCCCACAGCATCACCGTGCCGCCGCCATGTTTCACAGTTGGGCGGAGACACTGCAGATCATACGCTTCTTTGGGCGTTCTCCACACATAAACACGGCCCGTGGTTTGGAATAGGGTGAATGGTGACTCATCCGACCATACCACACGTTTCCAGTCGTCAACGGTCCAAGTTGCATGGTCGCGGCACCATTTGCGGCGTGCTAAAGCGTTCTGGTCCCTGATGAGAGGTTTGGCCCGTGCAACACGACCCCGTAAGTTCATGTCATGTAATTCGCGGCGGACTGTGATTGTCGAAACAGGTTGGGGGAGGTGCTGATTGAGTTCCTCCGTCACTTGCGCCGCAGTGGCACGACGGTTCCACGTGACAATGCGCTTTAATACCCGGCGTGCCCTGTCACTGATGCTTTTCTTCCGCCCACTGTTCCGCTTCCCCGATGTGGTTTTCCCGTGTGTTGTGTAGGCCGTCATCACCTTCGACACTGTCCCTGGCGACACACCTAACACACTAGCCACTGCCGTCACACTCACTCCACATAACCGCGCACCAACAATTTGCCCTCTTTGAAACTCTGAGAGGTCTCCCATTTTACACTACCTCCGTCCGCTGCAGCCACTTCACACTCCTGTTCCACGACGCCTGACGTAGTATGGAGACCGACCTAACACACCACCAGCAGCAGTCCGGCGCTGCGGTCGCCACGACACCACTGCCAACCCATACATCTGACGTGTTGCCAACTACAGGTGTTTCCATTATTCTGATAAGCATCTATATATCTTGCACTAAAGGTTTATTTCAATAATTTTTCGAAATAATTTTGTAATCAAGTAGAAACCTTGTGCTGAAACAGAGATATATTCAGCTGCTAGAGGAAAGTAACGTGGTGTATTTGTAATTTGTAATATCAGACAATATTTTGCGAATTGCCTCCATTTTCAGTACAAAAATATGTTGTGCCTTCATGCTTCATTGGTCTAATGTCGTCGTCCAAGTACTTACAATAATCTTTTGTGTAACTAAATAGAAATTATTTGAAGGTTTGTGCAGTGTATTTTTACAGAATGGCGCATGAAAAGCCGATCCGCCTCGTAAGCAAACGTGGGAATATGTCTTGGACGCTGTATAGGCAATTAAACAATGCCTTCATTTACGAGATAAAGGGATTTCAACTTAGAGTATAAATCTACTCCTGGCAATGGTAAAACAAGTATGGCAGAGTAGTACACAGTGAGACATAGTACAAAAAAATTAAAGTGTACAGGTGTATCTTGTGACTAAAACCGGCATGTTTGTAGAACCTTGTCCATGAGACGGTGTCTCACTGTGTACTAAGTGGGAAGAAGTCATGTAGTCTTAAATCTATGGAGTATTGATGGGCAAAGTACAGCCCGAGGTGTCATTGTCATTGTTTTACCTTATTCACTTTTTTGTTTTCTTCATTATATTTTCCTTCTCTTTTATGCTTGATTACTGAGATATCTTTCCGGACTCAGTCCTTAATTGCTTAGCGTATTTAAAACAGTTACAATTCTTCTGTGTCTGGGGATTATGTGCTTGCGCATTTCACAAAGCAGTGTTCTATGTCGCAGAAGTGTGGAACCCAACAGATAAGAAAGATATATATGCAGTGTCTTATTTAAGAAAAAAGCGTTAAATTCAATAATTTTGTAAGACCTGATATGCCAGTTATCGCAGTAGTTGGTCTTTCTGATATTGCTACAATTCTTCCCAAACCTTTTCAAATGCAACCGAAGCGATTGGTAGGTTACATAAAGTGCTCCTTCAGCTTTGGCAGCATAAACTTACGATAAAGGGACAAAAATATACTTTTCTTTCGTAAATATAAGGTGAAGTCAAATGAAAAGGTCCATTTCCATGTACAGACTTTATTACTGGATAGAGCTATATATAATGACCATTGCGTGTTGAGGCACTTATCCCACCGTGACACGAGATGATGAATGCCCTGGAAGAAGAACTCCTTGGCTTGAGTATGGAACCACTCAAGACGTCCGGATATTTGCAATTGGACCTTTTCATTTGACTGGACCTTATATGTACTTGATGGCAGTTATTTATAGTTCCTATTATATTAAGCTAGTTTCTTGTAGTTAGTTCAGTTTTCGTTAATTGAATTGTGAGATAGTGCGGAGTGTGTCACTGTGTACTACACATGGTACAGAGTGAGATAGTGTCAGACAGGTCATTTTTTAGGCATTAGAAAAGACACCATCAGAGATTTGTATTACAAACATATCTAAATTTGTAGCTCGGATATCTACCTAAATCTGGGATATTTTGTTTTATTTGTAATTTACACAGTGTGCCAAATAAATATTGGTAGAGGTGGGGCATAACTACTTTGATGGTGAATAGAAAGATGATGGGTCTATGGCACAGATGACACACCTATGGAAAGTAGCCTGTTACATGGTCAAAGTAATGTATCAAATTTATGTTCATGTATCAACACACACTACGATATCAACAAGTCACCGTCATGAAGCGGACCCTTGTTTAACCAATGTCGCGGCGGAGGATGGGGACAGAGTAATATTACTCAATTAGGTTAATACTACTTTTATTTTCCACAACAGCACATTCCCTTTCGAAGATTTAGTATTCCATCTCAATGACTATTGATCTCGTCTCCATTAAGTTCTAATAACCATTCAATAATATCCCAATAATATATAAATAACAATTACGATAAGAATACGGAAATTAACGGAAAAGCGATACGGAAATAAGCAACACAACACGCTGATTTGACTCGCTGTCGCTCCACCTTGGCTTGGTTTGGTTGGCTACCCTTTACGAAATTTTTAAATGAAAATCAGCAACTGATTGGTTATCGCCTCTTGAATCTTTCTGGAAGCTAAACACAAATCAAGGAAAGATTCACTTTCAAGCAGCTGCGCGCGACAATGGAACTTCTATACGCTCACCCGACGAAAACACTGAACGACCACACAAGCTCATGGGCTGGCCTATGTCAAATCAGAGAATGGTTCGGGTACCACGTTAATAATGGACCAGTTCTTAGAGCTATACGCTCGATTAGAACTAAACTCACAACTTGAAAAACCAATATATAGAGGGCTAAATCTCACAGACGTATTCCTGACACGAAAACAAGGCGGAAAAAAGTTAATATAAAGATAAGTCTGATTCAGTTTCATTTTTGACATACAGCGTTTCCAACTACTCCTGACAATGCTAAAGACAAGAAATATTTCGCGACAAATCACTGAAGATGAATTAAAGGAAAATGTTGTTGTCGGGAGTTAATTCATATTAGTATAATGCTATTGGGAGACAAAATATCACATTATCGGTTTGTTAGTGTTGAAAACCTTGTATAGTAGATAACGAATTTCATAGATATTTCTCAAAAACAAGAAATAACCCTTTCCTTAGGAAATGCATCCGATTGCACGTCGAATCCACTAAAACATGATGAACAAAAGTATATTTGCTAAGACGATGCAACTACTGACATATGCTTTTCTCTTTAATTTTATGCCAAATATACGTGTATCTTTATTTTAAACACTTTAGAAGTAACCACTGATGTATGTTTTAGGGCGAAAAACTTTAATAATACTGTAAACGCCTGGCGCTGTGAAATTTTTGTAAACCGCTACGGTTAATCAAAAAAGGTGGTAATCTAAGAGTTCGATGTATAGATTTTGATGTACGAGAGTCGTTTAATATATATTTTTCTTTGCATCTCCGTGTCATGTGTGTTCTGTTTTGTTCAACTGTTCAGTTATTTAAATTATTCATTCATGAACCTTATTTTTCCTTTTTTTGAATTAAGAATTATGTTGTATATTTAGTGCATGATGTATTTATTTGGTAATATTTTCTTCATTCAATCTTGTCACGTAGCGTCATTATGATGATTATTTATTTGAGTGTATATCGCAAGTTCAGAAATTAATCTTTCATAACACACTCCTAATGATGCTTATTATCTCTTTGTTTTTCAGAAAGCTATATTGGAATGTGAAAAGGAATGGGCAATTAATAAGAAACTTGTTGACTTAAGTGAAAAAGATGTGAGAAGGGCAATTCCTAAAGGTCTGCCATATTTTGCTGTTGATTTTGGTTTACAAGGAGGATTTGGTCACGTTATAGAAGATGAAAAGGAATTTCCTCAGAATTTTGCTCCGGTGAGTGACATGTGTTTGAATTTCTTCTATAATTAAGTTTTCCATGAAAACAAGTTCTTTTACTAATTTTAAGATATATTTTAAAATATAGAACAACATAAATTTTTATTGCTCTTATGCACATTATGGTAATGAGTTTAATAAAATTAATTGTTCATTAATGATGTTGACTTAGCTAGATATTTTTAAAAACAGACTCTTTTCCCATATCTTTGCATATTTTAGTGCACGAATGTTACCCAGCGTAGTGGTCTAGTTGTTATCGTCGCAGACTGTGGATTGGTACGCAGGTTCGAGTCGTGCTGACCAAGGTTTTCCGGTATCTCCTCAGTTTCACCAGGTGAATACCGGCGTGATACCTAGATAAAAATAGGAAGAGTTCTCGGCGAGGGACTTAACCCATAGCTGCCTGGTGTTAATAAATAAATGTGAACTTGTCTTGGCTCTTTTTTACTTGTATGGCCACACCAGAGAAATTCCATTGAACAGTATTGTTTCTCTATTCAGTACTATTAACGTTAGCTTGGGTACTATATTACCTGTTGAATTTAAATTCTATCTTGAAGATATTTTTCCTCTTCTAAAAAGATGTTTCACTTGAGATACTTTTCTTTCACCAGTACCTCAAGTTGATCGAGCGGTCTGCGGCAGTAGGCCATCGGCTCGAAGGTCCCGGGTTCGAGTCCCGGCAGGGGCATGGGTGTGGATTTTAACTGGCTGTAAATGGGCGAATCGTGACGGGCCGAAGTCCAAAGTTACTAGACTGGCCCATATAAAAATAAAGTTTACCAAAGTTTTTTACCAGTACCTCAAACTACCGAGACTTCGCTGAAAATATGAACTCAAAATGAAGGTCCAGTGCCGTTTTTAATATTTTTCACGTGATAAAATAAAATAATGAAAAGAACTAAGTATATCTCGTTCTATTGTTACGAAAGATGGTGTTCACTAAGCACAGATAATTTTTTTTTGTAATGTTGAAAAATTCTAATATTGTGACTTTTCTTCGGTGACCGGTTAAAAGTAGGTTAACTTTTCCAGATTTTTGCCAAGATTTTAAACTTAAGGTTGAAGTATCAGGTGGACATGAAATAAAATTAATTTCGCATCAAAACTTCTAGGTGACAAACTAAATTTCTGTCTTTCCGAGTATTCTTGTGGTAGAAAATGACAGAAGTATTTTATTGTAGAAGAAGAAACTTAATACGATTGCTCATAATCTCTGTGAAATTTAAACCAAATATATATGTTGGGCATGAATCAAACATGGTGTATTGAATAAGGGTTGTGTTATCCGAACAATATATTTGTCGGAAATCGTAACAATTCTTTTTTAAACAGATTTCAGGAATAGTGTTACTGAATTTATAGATCATATATTGTTATTCCTTGTTACTGTGTAACCTAAAGATAACTTACATAGGAATCCAAGTGTTGATTATCCATCCAGTATTATAGAAAAGTCAACTCTAATTAAAAAATGAACAAATAGGTATAGCTTGTCCTTTATACTTAGCCTCAGGAAAATTAACCCTATGTCCTTCTGTGGTGTGTAGGGGTGTTTTGTATTTTACCCAGACCTTAATGAAGGAAGAAATTGTGAAACGTATCCAAATTGCATATGATAAAGACGACAGTGGTGGAGATTGAAATAATTTACATTTGTTCAGCTCGATCCCTCCTCTTTTCTTTCACCAGTCGGAATTATTGTGTTACATTCGGAGAGACCAGATTCACTTTTGAGCTTGGTCGATTTGGCACCCCTTACGAATATAGAAAATATTACAGATTATGTACAGGGCCACAAAGATTTTTTTACATGTAATACCCGAAATTCAGTTGTTTTTTGAGGGGGAGGGGTCTATATACTTTACAAAAAAATAAGCTCTGGCGAGGAGTGCTGCCGTGTGGAAGGTGACGCTGCAACTCGGCAGTATTATATTCCAGGACGAAAGTGAAACAGTAGTGACTTCTTTAATTGAATCACCAAAAAAAGACACTTTTTTGTACTCTTCCACCAATATTCCAGTCCGTATCTCGGTACCTTGCAGTTAATATGGGCAGCTAATTTTTTGTATATTACCTCTCTATAGGACGTAGGCTTAGATCTCCCCTAACAAAATTTCAGGGTAGGTTTCGATATGATCTCATTGACGGCCGCCATGTAAGTTGTGAGATACAATTTATTTTCTCCTCCTCAATACATTTTTACTCCACTCTGGTTTGGGTCATTCTATATGAAATCGACAAATCTTAGAAATAAATAAAAGCTGCATTATTTTTCTAATTTGTGAAAAATTTGCACATTCATTCTATCATGTTAGCAGAGACGAAACGTATATTTACAATTTGTTTCCTTGCAACATTCGATCGTAGCAGCCATTTTTTAATCAGGCATATGTGCGTCGGTGAGCGTTTACAGAATTTTGCTAAAACCTATATTACAAAGCGTATAACAAAGTTATTAGACTAAGATTGATGCCATTACAATAGTACAGGAATAGACTGTCACATAATATTATTTACAAGATACGAAGTTTTGCGGCAATATGGCGGTGCGCCGCTTTTGATATGCGTCATTGTTTGATTATGCAACTTTGATAATATTTTAAGTTACTTGTACTGGATATTTTAACCTGAAATTTGTATTAGTGTGTCTGTGTGTGTTGAATATCAACCGTAATAAGTAACTTCGTAAATATTATATTTCCTTCTAGGTAAAAAACGTGTCCAAAGTTGCAGGTGAAAGAAAGTTATGTGCGAAACGAGATAAAAATCTGAAAACAATACAGTCAATATTGCTTTGTGATAGCCTTCGAATGCATGTTTTTGTTATGTAAACACCTTTGGGTGGGACAAAAGTTTAAAATAGCTAAAAAGAAAGTTCAGTTGTTTGGACAATTGTTACTTTTCAAGGTCACAACAAGCGATATAGGGACAAGATAAAAATCTGAAAGTAAGAAGTCAATATTGCTTTGTGACAACCTTCGAAAGCATATTTGATTTTTT
>JAGDQP010022921.1:0-29830 GCA_022664845.1 Lepisma saccharinum | reverse complement strand
ACATTCAAGACCAATGGTTGGAGTGAGTACTACCAGAGGTGATAAAATACAATCACAAGCAAGAATATTTCCTTATCTCTTTCAACAATGTAATTTGCCAGACTTTAGTAACAATTCCTGCCTAGGGCAATTGTGGCAAGTAAAAAATGTCACCAATATCTTGCTGTGAAATTAGGTTATAACTACATAGACTGAACAATAATTGTGACGAACAGCTAACACATGAGGAAATTGACAAAAAAATATATTTTACGCGAGGACCTGTCTTGCAAAACCACACTAAAGTGTATTGACCCATATATGCAATGGGCATAATGCACGTGGCAAGCACACCACATGGAACACTTATTTTAAATCTATCGAATATAGACTCGATTTTGCCATATTGGGCTTACAATGTAGCTTCTATGTTCTCAATATAACCACTGGCTACTTTCTATGAAATAGGGTGTACATACCGAAGTGTATTAGAATGTGAAAATATCAGTTACACGTACAATACTGGACGTAACAGAGTACACGCAGTTCGTAATAGAGAAGATATTTAAGCAAAATAATAGCAAACTTCATTTAGACGAACACTTTGATTATTCCGGTTTATAGTTATCCGGAAACCTCCAACACTTTTATCCGAATAATCCCGACTCGACCCTATAATACATCACTTACAAAATTGAAATAATATGTTGTTCTTTTTAAGTGGCCTCGGAGATTCCACTTGAGAGTTTTCAGCCTGTAGAATTTTTGTTTACCTCTAAAATAACTTTCGTGACGAGTTATTTTCATAAATTCTACCATTTAGGGATAATCGCAGATAATTAAAATGTAGAGAACTGTCAGACTGCTGAGCTTACAACTTGTTTTTCATTCAAAGTGATTTGCCCTTAAGAAGAATATCCAACACATTGAAAACTGGGCCCGCGTTCTATTTAAGGTTACCAAGTTGACGTTTTTTGGCATTCATTCAATGAGCGACATTGCTTTTTCAAAGAGAAATCCTTGAGTTTTGCATTCTCTCTATTAAAATACACATTTAATTTTATTCCAATAAAACCAATAGTCTCAGAGAAAGAAGCTGCTGACGTGATATTGGTCAGATCAAAATTTAGCTAACGTCCCGGTACATTCATACGAAATATCAAAACATATTTCACTTAAAAGTTATGAAGATTTTAATGTAGATTCCAACAAAGCGAAATATTAATTTTATTTTCCATTGAAATTTTCAACTGACTCTCCCAAGAAATTTCTAGTATGCTACTGGTTTCTCAAATATCATTAATCAATTCTTGCCATCTCATTATTTGTTTCATAGCTGTAAGTCAAAAAGTACCTGAGTTATGTGAGTGGAACGGAATTAATTTGAGTTTATTTATTACCTTGCTTCTCATAGCAAGTGGGGAAGATAATGTTGGAAAATTGTCAGCAAGGACCTAGTTAGAAGATACTATCTCGGGTAAAAAAAAAAAAAAAGGTAAAAATCACACTGCATTTATTATGCGAATTGCAATGTGGGTCATCCTTCTGGATTAAAAATCTTGTTTGGAAACTGCATGAATTCATAAGATGTAACGGGTGGGGAGAAAAAACGTCCACAGTTTATCGCTCTTAGTATCACGTGTCCCATGAATAAGACAGCCAATCAACGATGGCCATTAAAATATACACACTCGGAGATCTGAACGATACCCAGTTTGTGAAGGTTAGCGCTGCGTAATGTACAGAGAAATAAAATGAAATTAATGTGCAATAGTTGAACAGGAGAATTTGGAGCTGCTTCTCCTACAGCATCCTTTTGACAGTAAGATAGACATTATAAAACATTTTGTTATAGAATAATGTGGCTGAAGTTGGGTTTACAAGCCTCTAATGAAGATAGTAAATGCGTAGAGAGTGACGAGTAAGCCAGAGTCTAGTCGCCCGAGAAAGAAACAAGCTTCTCATACCAGCATTCATATTGTTTCTCTTCAATATACATTTATTACTTGCTGTACAAAAAGATAACTTTGATATCCAATCCCTTCCGTGAAAAAAAAAACACTGAAAAACGGCATTGTTTCTATTTCGATAATTAAATTTGGATACTATTTTAGTCACTTCGATTACCTTCTAGGCTCTTCATGTAGACTTTAGAGCTAACAAGGATGTTTGTTTTCATTTCCTATGACAAATCAGTCCATAAATATTACATTCTTCATATATACGAATTTTGGCATATGAAGAACACACAAATTGATACAATTAATTAATTGGTAGGGATAAAAATAAAAAAAATACTCGTTCTGAACTATTCTCTTATAGGAGATATACATATTTCATAAATAAGGTAAATTTATGGTAAAAAGTAAGGAAAATGCTTACAGCTTATCTCTTCCGAAGAAAAAGAAACACACACACATGTACACAACACTAATCATTACATATCTTTTTGCAATATTTCGGTATTAATACCGTAGACATGATGTAGAAGAAGAGAGACACACACACACATCGATAGAAAAAAAGACTACGAAGACAGTAGCGACACGTAGAGGTAGCGGAAGGCGCGTCGTTTGGAGAACACTTGAAGGCTGAATGGAGCGTGGAATAATTGACAACTGTCAATCGTTTAAGTACTGGATAGGAGTGCGGAAGGAAAAGTGTTGAAAATGCAGAGACAACTTGTTAGAATTACTGAAGGTTAAGTCCACGATACATTTTTTTGCTTAAACTATGAATAAAGACCCCTCCCACTGACGGCGTGTTGAGGTGCTGGTCGTAGGGGGTAAAATGTGGATTATGGCAACCAGGAAAGATTGGTCGAAATTGGGGTTGTGAGGCTCGGTGTGTAAGGAGACTAGGGCATCCGGTTTGTTAGTAGTGCAAAAGTGGCGATGGTTATAAACACGAATGTTGAGAGGTGTTTCCCCCACATAAACGGCATCACAAAAATGGCAAGTTAGGATGTATACAGCATTAGAGCTGTGGCATGTACCTTTGGGAAATGGGGTATATCGCCCGTTAGCTGTATTGATACTGACTGTGGTAGAAGTGATGAAAATGGAGGTCTTACATCTGAGTCTCATGCTTGCATGAGCGCCGGTTTGGGGTGGTGTCGAGGAAGGATTTTGAACGGACTAAAATTACTAAGATTAGGTGGATGTTGAAAAACTAATCTAGGTTTAGTCGATTGTTCTTGACCCAGACATCCACATTGAGGAAAATTATGTGTTCCTCAAAATAGACCAAGTGAACTTGACGGGAAAGGTGCAGTTGACGTTTTGCACAAATGTTTCCAGAAACACCTGTCCGTGGGTCCAGATCCAGGAAATATCGTCGATATAGCCAAGTTAGGTGAAGGGTTTGAATGGTATGGAGTTGAGGATTTGGGTCTCCAGGCGTCCCATGAAAAGGTTAGCGCAGGAAGGGGCCATGCGAGTACCCATGGCTGTGCCTTTGATTTGCAGGAAATTGTGGTTCTCAGAGTTGAAGTTGTTCAAAGTGAGGACAAACTGGGTTAGCTGAAGCAGAAATGGTGTGCTGGGTTTACGGGGAATGCGGCGTGTGTCGAGAAAGTGACCAAGGGCAGTGAGGCCATGGGTGAGGGGAATGTTGGCATACAGTGACGTCACGTCGACTGTAACGAAGATGGTGTCAGGTGGGATAGGATCAGAGACAGAATGTATTGTGGAGAGGAAGTAGTTGATATCCTTGATGTAGGAAGGGACAAAGGTTGGAGATGGTGGTGAACCACCACATAAGGGAACCCACCACTTTAAGCCAAAGAGAAAATCCTAAACGCCCGCAGCCAGTTCTCGACCTTTCTTCGCGCACAGTTTCAGATACCGAACCCAAAGTCCTTTCGTACGGTCTCTCCTTCTTTTCTTCTCGTAATATTGAACAAACCAACCTACTTAATGATTTCTTCACCTTTCCAGCAGGGGCATGGGTGTAGATTTTAACAGATAAAGGCGAATCGTTACGGGCCGGAGTCCAAAGTTACTAGACGGACCCATATAAAAATAAAGTTTACCAAAAGTTTAAAAGTTTAGCCTGTCAGAGCAGAGCCTCTGAAACCGAAACTCATCCCGATCTTCACAAATTTATTTCTCCCTCTAGTAAAGACCCTCCTTTTCTAGCTCAAAACCACCCTACATCTCCATTCTTTCCGTTAACCATAAACGCAGCCTCAACTGCCTGTAACTCCCTGCAGTGCAGTGTCTTCTTCTTCTTCCTTTCTGTTTTCTTCGTTCCGTCTCCTGATACACCCCATTCTTTATATTGTTTATTTACTCCCCCTTCACCTTCATTACTATTATCATCCCCCCTCTGTTTCTTTACCCTCTTATTCCTTCAGGAAGTCCCGTTCCTGCTCGTAATAACCTTCGGACATATTTCTCCATTTGATGTTTTCTCCGATCCATCTGTCTTTTTCCCGCTTCCATAACCTGGCCACACTGTTGCCCAGCATGTCGGCAAAATGCCGTAACCCCTAACACAAGCCCCACTCCGCTTCGCACTGTCCATTTTCTCACACCATGTGAAAATGCTTTTGCGAAACGTGACCGCATTTTTATTATTGAAATATTTCTTATGCAAGAATAGTTCAGAAAGGGGAATTTTTATTTTTATTCCTACCAATTAATTAATGGCGGTCAGTTTTGTACTCCGGCATATGCCAAAATTTGCGTTTACGAAGAGTGTAATATTTCTGGACTGATAGGAAATGAAAACGAACATCCTTGTTAGCTCTAAAGTCTCCTTGATAATTTTAGTCAAATACATGAAAAACCTAGAAAGTAATCGAAGTGACTAGGTTTTTCA
Source organism: Lepisma saccharinum (assembly GCA_022664845.1). Classification (NCBI taxonomy): domain Eukaryota; kingdom Metazoa; phylum Arthropoda; class Insecta; order Zygentoma; family Lepismatidae; genus Lepisma; species Lepisma saccharinum. The sequence continues at coordinate 25,027 of JAGDQP010022921.1, read as the reverse complement.
GAGTCATTCTTTGCACGGAAGGGATTGAATATCAAAGTTATTTTTTTGTACAGTAAGTAATAAAAGTATTTTGAAGAAAAACAGAATATGAAGACTGATATGAGAAGCTTGTTTCCAAAATTCAATATTTCCATTTTGCTTTTACTATTTTTTTTTTGCTTTATATTTAATATAAAAGTTAATATACCTTTTTCACCATTTCGTATACATAAGATGGAAAAATGTACACAAAAGGTATTTACAAGTTAGAATACCAAGACAGGTGTACAGGAACTTCAAAAGAACAAAAGAAAGACGGTTACGTTTCGCAATAGCGTTTTCATATGGTAGAAGAGAAAATGGATACAGCGGATAAGAGCGGGACTTTTGGATATAAATTTAAGAAGGGGCCGAGCAACCACGCTGAAAGAATTCAGAAGGACTCGCCTCAAAGCAGTGAAATACATGTTAAGAATGTTTTTTCTTGGCAAATAAAAAAGGCCCAACCGTTTTCTCATTTCCTGACATTTGCAGACATCTCCAGCTACAATAAAGTACAATCAGATCTTTCCCACGGTGATGCTGATTTGAGATAATGGCCATCAAAAATCGCAAATTTCAGACATCTTTAAAGTTCAAGTAGCTCTCACCCATAACAGCATTGAGACGCTACTTTATTTTCATATCACATAGTCAGTCTCACCATAAACTTAAAATTTCACAAGGATGTATTTTGCCTTGTTGCTGCTTATGTGAGAAAATATACGTTAAAACATACAAAAAGGGGTTTTAGTTCCTTTCTTGTTGCCACTCAATAATGGAAAGCAACAATGGAACTTTTGAATAGTCATCATCAATTAATATAGTACTATCACTATATGTAAACACAAACATGGGATAATTTTGTCTACAAAGCTATAGCAGTCTGAGGTACGCCTTGTTTACATTTTCACAACAAAAGAGGTCCGTGACCCTGAACTTTAGGGGTTCATACTGTACAGGTGATTTTTTCCAAGGGCACAAACTTGCGCAACGTTAATCTCTCATGACCTACTTACATATATAAAAATTAGGATAATTATAAAGAACACATCTATCATACCATGTTTAAATTTCTAAATAATTGCTTTTAAATTTCAAATAAGTTGTTTAAGGTACAAGATTTCAGAAGCTTCTGACCAAAGAGGAAGGAGCCGGGGAGGGGGGAAGTTAACGACTATATAGGAGACACTGACTGTGTATGTGAAATTTACGTAAAATGCACACACTTCTGCCTAAAACGATACTAATTTTATCACAAATCTGAATTTTGGAAGTGGGGCAGAAACTCTCCTTGATATATTTCGCAAGCACTGAATCCTATATTGTTACTAAGAGGCGACAAAACAAATGCGGCTTTCTAAAGGGGCCATTGAAAACAATGATCTTATTAGCATGATATAAAATTTTAAAAATATATGAATATAATAAAACAGAGAAGAAGCTGAAAGTAAACTGTATTTATATGAAGATAACAAATAAGTCCTGTACACTGTTCGGAACAACGCACCTGCGAAGGGGGCTTCTGGTCCTCTAAACACTCCCCTAAGTCAATTCTTATACTTTCGGATTCCTTCTCTTGTTTTATCTCCACATTGTTTTCTTTCTTCACACCTTCACATCTTTCATTTCCATCGGCGTCAAGTAAACGTTTAACAATTTCTATAGATAAATTAATTTCATCGTAGCTTAATTTCTTTATAAGCTGATCTATGTCGTCCTCGGGACCTGTTCCACTCGAACTGCATGGCTGAAAGGCAAAAACAAAGCAGTTAGAAATAAACGTTTCTGAAACTTATCAGTTAAGCAGCATAAAGTATTCGATGACTTTCGGGTTATATTAGTCCTAGAAGTCGGTAACAGTAGGCTTATGTAAGAAACCGACTATCAAATGGAATTACAAATTTCTCCACACTGAAACTTCTACATGTAGCTCAGAGCGGGATAGAATAAAGAGGATGTTTGAAGGAAGTTAACTTGGGATTAGTTTTAAAGGGAACATCTCGACATGTATGTAATGCGACTAAGGAAAAGCCTTGGAAAGACCTCAGCCACGATGGGCAGCCATTTGGATCGTTTCCAGGACCTTCCGATTACTAAGCAACCGGTCTACCAAAAGAACTACGTCTGCTCGTTTTTTATTGCTTGAGTCCATTGTTTGATACATCCATACAAATGAACGTAACTGCACGATTTTTACAGAAAATTTTTGACAGTATGTTCAAACAACCGAGACGTCGTAGCTCTGTTGGCTTCGCATTCGGAGGTCCTCGGTAGCAGCGACCGACCATCTTGAATGAGGTTTACCAACGATTTTTTTCAGTCATACCAGGCAAATTCCGGGAAAGTACCTTTAATTTAGGTCCTGTATAACTTTTTCCACATTCCTTCCCCTCCCGTATTCCGATCCAAGCCACTGATGCCTAAAGACCATAAATAAATTCAAATTCATGTTCCAAACGTAAAGGAAAAATACATTTTGAAGTCATAAAAAATACGGCATTGGTTTTGGAAGGAAGAATGGCCCTTGCGGTCGTAGCTGATTAATAAAGAGCTGTATGTAATTGCTTCCTGCATATTAACCATTGGATACAGTTAGAAAGTATATCTCTTGCTTTAATATATTTTAAGGTCAATAGCTCTTGCCCCGTACAACGAAGCAACTACGGAAAACTTTACTACGGTACCATTTACTTGCTCTTAGCATCCCACGCATTAATAAGCTTGGCTAAGGATACAAATTTAAGCATATAGCGATGGTCTTCAAACATGGCCATAAAATTCTCGATACTTTTTTGACACATTTCCACTGTTTTTCGCTAGATTCGATCAAAATTCTGTAACACTACTGATGTACTGTGAACTGCACAGGTTTGAGTTCTTTTTATAGCCTTTAGGCATATAAGGATTAAACAGAGATGAAATGGGAGAGAAGATTTTGGAATGTAGGGCACATTTTGTAGGTACTATACAGGATTGGCTTGGTGTGATTAAGGAAAAACATTTGTCAGGATGGTCGATTGTTGGAATCGATCCCAGATCCTTATGAATGCTAAGCCAACGCTCTATTACTGAGTCACGGCCGCTCAGTATCTTTGGTTTAAGGTCGGGACTGACTTACTTTTTTTAAATTGATTCCGAACGACTCCGTTTAACAGAATCTAAACTCTTTCTACCTGTGACAACGTGCACAAAAGTGAACGTTCTATTCATCCGCCACCCGAAAACACTTGTCTCGTATCACACAACTAGACATTTAACTCATTCTACTCTCAAGGAAGAATATGGTTGGAAATTTTTAACTGAGTATACTTGATATTATGTAGCATTGCTTCAGTGCGATTTGTAAAGCGTTTTGAAAAGAAATAACAATACAACCATACTAAAAAAATGTCTTTAACGGGCTTACAGATTTTTATATAAGTTCTTTTTAGAATCTCGTGAAAATTGTGGAAGGAATTTTGCTAACAAATATACAACTCCTGACCAACTATACTCTCAATATCAGATCTACAGTTAGAAAAGTACAAACTTTAAGATGCGTTTGCACTCGATACACACCGTTCACAATTTAGGGAATGCGGGGAGAAAATTCGGGATTTATAAACTTTTGATCTCTACTGCTTCGTATCTACAAACTTCTACTTGTTTGAGTATCCATATTATTGCTGTTGAAGTATTAAGATAAAAGCGAACTTTTATTTACGGTGTATAGGATGGATAAAATTTAGTTTAAAACGTAAACTGCTCAGGGGCACACAACAAAAGACAAAGATTTAAACGTATGTTTTCTTTTTAATGGCTTCTCAACAATACACAGAATAAAAGAATCCACAGAACGCTAACTGTTATCACATCATCAAGTAATGTAACAACACTGCAGTTTAGTCGAATAAAAGAGATTTTAAAGGAAACACCCATATGGAAGATCGGAGTTTGAGAGAAGATCCGATTATCTAAGCATTATTTGATTTTATGTAAATATGCTGAATTAAAAATGTATTTTTTACTCATCAAGTCACTTTATTTCTAATGTAATTAAAGTATTATTGTTGAAGTATTAGTATCTTCGTATCTATTATGGTAAGCTTTGTCAATTCTATATACGACTCTTTGGCACCTCCAGGTTTTCCTGTCAGATACTTTCTCTAATAGAAACCTGATGGGTAGTCGAGTTAATAGTGCTTTTCACACTGTCCGGTGCAGATTTGCACCAGCTAATAGCTATCGGATAGGCTTCCTGGTGGATAGTGGAATGTACGCAGCAATCCACGCGTTCACACTATCAGGCATTCGTCCAGTTTCATTGACAGGCTTTCAGTGCAAATGGCTGTGTTTACTTTGTACAAGTCTTCCGTTCTTTCCAGCAAATCATGTATAATAGGAAGGAAAACATCTTTATTTTCTACATTGTATTACTTGTTATTTAATTTTTATATATGTGCAACTAGGTAGCAGAGTAGACGAAACACGCGTAGACTGTCTATCCTAACACCTATCGTGATTATATTCATTGACAACAAAATGTAAAAAAAGGATTCTCATTTGTTTTTTAAATTTCAATTTGTCTCCTCCAATCATGGCCCTCTCCCCCAACACAGCCTGTGCGAGAGTGTATAAAAATTCAAAACTATAAGCCTCATTAACAAACTATTATTTTGTGTTTTGGAATGTAGCATAAACAACAAAGGAACTTAAAAAAACTATTTTGGGGGGGTTGATTCGAGTAAATTTACCGATTTAACAGGAAATTATAGTTTTCGAATGGAGTTAATTACGGAGCTGCGTCTTAAATAAGGTTAGTGAACACTGCTCTAGGCTACTCACAACTGTTGCCAGACATTCACTGCGTACAGTCCGTAGTATCTTTGTTAATAGCAAAGCAAACCAGACACATAAAAAGAAAATTCTTAAAAGAAAAGAAACCAAATACTTCACCGCCTTGAAATAAATTTAAAAAGTGTGTCTGTGCCAATGGATGTATGTGCAGCGGAAACAGATGTTCCAACAGGACTTGGTAGAAAGCAGAAGTTATTTTTTTTCTTGAGTGAGGTTTTCATCAGGGAAAAAATGACAGGCAAACCTAATAGTGTGCAAGGAGCGTTACAAGTCACAATGTCATAAATCATCTTCATCCACCATGGAAAGAAAATTTACGTACTTATGACTAACCGTTCCCTTCAAATGTTACAATACACAGAATACGAGCTCTTAGCATGTTACCTGAACTTACCAACGAATTATCTTCAGACATTATTGGCTGAGGATGAAAATGCTCCGCTTCAGACTTTAAAGATTACTAAATATCAGACGATGAGGATACAGAGAATTGGCTTGTTTTCTGATATTTGAAAATTATTCGTAACTTGATCAAAAGGTTGAATATTGGATTATAAACTTGGCTCTCCTTGTTTTCCGTCGAAAGCTGTGCTTCCTAGAATTCTTTCCCCTCAGTTTCTCTCAAGGTAGAATTCCAATGATTTTCAATTGAACTGGCACTCCTATATAATACAAAAGAAGTTCGATCATCAAACAAGTATTATCGATTTATGAGGACATTTAAATGTTGTTTACACTGTAAAAGTCAAGGAAAGTTCTACCTACTTCTCATCTAAGATAGGTCACAGCACATAAATACTAGTAAAATATAACCAAAAAAAAAAAAACAACAGAAAATTGAAATTTTCTAGAATATGAATCAGAATACTAATATTCCGCTCTCTCATTAAAACATTTCGAGACAAGAAGCCAGAAATATTTCATGATTTGTGCCTGAAACAAATTTCTATAGGAGGATCAATACTTTTGACAAATATTCGTGATTTCATTCTGGTGCTAGATAATTCTGTACCTGGGAATTAGAATCGTGTAAGTCACAAATTCTTGTTTTCCAGAAAATAGAAAAATATACTTCCATTCATATAAAAATTAAATAACAGACTTGCGTACCAACATTATTAACACGTTTATCACAGGAACTGAACAAACATTTTTTGAGGCCTTTTTCGATGCTGCACAGAATTGAACTTTTCACATTTTCGTCAAAATTGGACTTATGCACTTCTAGCTCTCAGGAACAGAATTTATGCTGCTGCCTCTAAGGGAGTAAATGCTCTTAATAATGTTTTGTACCCAGCGCACGAACTATAATACAAAACATCCAAATGTAGTGGAATCTTTGTGTATCTAATTGACAAAGTAGTTCAAACGACATCTGTAGCTGAATATTAAAAAAAAATCTTTATGTTTGCCTTTCATATTCGTGTTTTAATAAGGGACTAATTATAGACAAAATATTACTCTCTTAAACAAGGCAGAGCTCGATCCAACTCAACTGATAAGTTACCCAAGTTAGATTTCGTATATCTTATAGTTAAGAACAGAGAACCAAATATTAGTTAGCCTCTCCTAAAGTCTTGTGGCATTGAAAGGGCTCAAATTGTTTTTGGAGAGCAACCGAAGAATGAGATCTCTCAAAGACCTCTGTCAAATAACATGATCTGAGCAATAATTTAGATATATTTGATATTTTCCCTCAATGAATTGAATTCGCTTATGGGATTTATTCGCGGGACATCTATGGCTTAGGACGAGATAGGGTAGGGAAAAGGATGTAGGAAGAAGTCAGCCAGGGACTAGGTAGAAGAAACCATCTCGGCATTTTCCTAGTGTGACTCGGAAAATCTTAAAAAAAAAACCTGTATCATGACAGTCGGCCACTACTTTCGAACTCAAGAGTCTTCCGAATGCGAAGCCAGAATTGTCTCAATGTCTATGTTCCTCTTTCTACGTTGCAGAAATCCAGAACATCTAACCATCCTCTTCGATAAGCATCCTTTTCCTCCAAATCTCAACTACTTTATCTCATAGCGGAACACATTTCACATCACGGTCGGACATTTGGCGAAACTTTTCGTGTCAGTAGCTCGAAAATTCTCAATCCTAATTCACCTGCCACAGTTAAGAAGGGATGGTAGCAGATGCATACAGAGGTATCCTCTGGAGTCCTGTATGTCACTTTCCTGCATTCCAATACTTCATTATTTTCGATGCTTGATTCACCCTTTCTCTTATTCGTTCCGTTAACTTCATTATATATTAATTATTATTATCAACCCGCCGTTTCTTTAACCTCTTTATTCCTCAAAGCATTTTACCAACTCCTAATTATTTTCCTCCCCCTCACTCCGCTCACCTATTTTCTTGCGATTTTAGTGATTTTTCCGCCTTCATGACCTGGTCAACCTAGCTGTAAATTGGCAACAGCCTCATCACTTCTCTGCAACTTTCTTTCGTTTCTTGGTAGTTTCATGGCGGAATGGCTTGGTCGTAATCAAGTCTTCCTACTTTTGTCTGTATTTCCAATTATATAAGGAACATTTTTTAACTTTATTGTATCATAATAACGATGCAGGGTGTAACAAGATCTCGGGGTAACTTCGGGGGGTGAGTCCTAATATTGAAACAAGATAAAAATTCTTTATGAATGGGGTGGGAATTCAGCACCGTTTCAGAGATACAAGATGCCGTAACCGTCGTAAAATAAATTTTAGGGTATAATAGTTTTAAAAGCACGAACACTAGAGGTGTGGCTGCATGTTACCGTCAAAGACATCAAAGCTGCGTGAACACAAAATGCATATTCCGTAGTTGTGCAAGAGATTTCCCATAGAAACCAAGGAATTCCCAGAAGTTTTTTGACGGAAGGCTCCAATGAGCAGGAGCTAAACGACCTTCCGTGTGAGTAAAGATGGCATAAGTCAACACCGTCATCCAAACGGGTAATGATATACAATCGCCTTGATAACAAATAAACAAAACTTTCCATTAAAGTCTGCAATTCTTACTCCTGATTGGTATGCAACTTTCCGTTTAACAAAATCGTTCAGCGTGTGGAATTTTCTTGAGATATCGACTTGGTGCAAACGATTTTTTTTCTGTTGGGAAGAGATTAAAGCTCATTTTGACCCATTCATGCTCATTCCCTTCACTTCAGAGAAGTTTTGCGAATTCCCAACTTCCTTTGTCGAATATCGAAATATGGATTGTTGGTTCGCGAAAGTTTAGACTCTGACGGTAATATCCCGCCTCAGCTCTAGTGTTTGTGGTTTCAAAACTATGAGGTCCTAATTCCCCCCAAAACACCCCACAAACATATTTGCCAGCGCTTACGGCATCCTGTATCTCTGAGAGGCATCGGAATTCCCACCTCGTTCATTAAGAATTTTTCCTTGTTTCAATATCAGGACTCAAATCCCGAAGTTTCCCCGACGGCTGGTTACACCCTGTGTACAATAATCTTTTTAATAACTCAAAGACTGTGTCTAGCGCAACGATGGTTTTCTGTCCTTGCTTTAACTAACTAGCCTCACTGCTGAATTTCTTAGAGCAACATCGGATTGCTGACGCAGATATAGACGGAAGCGATCTGGGTAATGATGCAAAATTAATATCATGAGATGGTGGAGTATCAATTATTTACCTCTGAGGGGAGTGGGCAAAAGAACAATGTCCTCTTAACCTTCTAAAAGAGCACTGTTAAAAAATGAAGGTGCTTGTAATAAAATATTGTTGTTAATTCATAGTCAATTATGAAATGTTAATAATTTAAGTGGTTTGTTTTGAATTAATTTACATAATAATAACGGCTTGAGTATAGCTCGCCTCTGGCAGGTCGAGCTTCCTTTGCGCAAGCAAAAACATTTAATATTTCTAACGTAAACTAACCTAACCTGACGAGAGTAATCTATAAAGAAAGAACAATTTTGAATCACTGCAAACCAACTTAGTCAATTTGGAATGTTCAAATCACTGCCAGTAGCAAAGAATTTCCAGCTTCCCAAGCAGTACATAAGGGAACGGTGTTGAGAACGTCTCTAACTTATGGCTAACATTCAGAACATTTTGTTGTTCTTGTGTACAAGCGCACGGATAGTGTGAATACTATTACACACGGAAGAAGCTACGTGGTCTTACTATTCATACTCTTTACTCCGGCAATTAACTCCTTGAACTATATGTAGTTGAATGTTTTTAAATTGTTACTTTCCTTATTTCAGATCCATCGAATGTGATGGAAAATCAAAAGGTGCTATCTGTGGAAAGTTACCATGTAGAAGGACGTTTGCTTGTGTTCTTGCCCTCACATCATACCTTGATTTTACATCACATTCTGCATTCAATCCCTCCGAAATGATGTAATAACTTTTGAAATAGATTTTCTTCAAACCCCAAAACAGAGACATTTAATATAAATAATTAATGTTCATCGTCACACCATCTGTTGAAGGCCTTTAGGCAGCTTTGGCTAAGTCGGGAGAGATGATGACTGAAGAATAGGTGGAATGAAGAATGTAGGAGGCAACGGAACAGCTTCAGAAAGACCCACGCACACGGTATTTTTCTACCAGAAAGCCCATATGACACGAGCTGGGATGGAACCACACCTCTTGTAAATCCAATCTAATATTGTCATTTCAACGAAGTCTCGATTTTCCCAACGGTCTCTTTCCTTCCGGAATATCAACCCCAGACGGAACTACAGGAAAAAGTTTGGTTTGCCTATGCTAGTTGTCGTGATCTCATTAGTCTTACAATATCGAGCTAATCGTCTAAGTCTGTGGATCCTCCTCCGTTCAACTATTCCCTTGTATCATTCTCAGAACTTTATTTTCAAGCACTTAGAACCTATGTTTATATCCTCCAACTTTCGTAACCGTAAAGAATTACCGTTATAATAACTGTTCCGTATGTATTGAGTTGTAACTTCTTTGATATTAAACGTAAGGTTAGAAGCTTCTGGCGGATTAGAAACATGCGTTGCCCAATACTAAGCTATTTTTTATAAAATAAAATTAATAACAGTGGATTTGGATTTATTTTGTTTTTGTTTATTTTAGTATCAGAATAATTTTCGGAAATTGGGCACGATCCGAATCTTGGAAGTCTTGAGTTTATCCAGAAATATCTTCCACGGAGGAAAATTGGTCTGGTGTTGATTATCACACATCGTTAAGAATAGTAAGACTGCTTTACTACAATAGTCCAGGCAAACTAACCCGTATCTAGCGTGTAAAGGGGAAATCTAGAGTGACCTACCACAGAAAAATCCCTCTTGGGGAATATGTCAAAAATCCCTTAAACTACCGTCATCTTGGAATTTTCAAAACAAATGTATTTCTTCCGTGACCTGCCACAGAAAAATCCCTTGAAATCCTCTTGGGGAAACATGCCAAAAATCTCCCAAACATCAGCCATTTCGAATTTTTTAAACAAATTTATTTATTTCTAATAATACATCGATCGGAGAAGAAAGCAAATACTAGTCCTTACTTCTTTTAAGGTGCTAAGGAACCTCCTGACCTTCCACAGAAAAATCCCCCGAAATTCCCTTTGGGGAACATGTCTAAAATTCCTGAAACATCCGCCAACTTTAATTGTTCAAATAAATGTATTTCTTTGAAATAATATGTCAGTTGTAGAAGGAAACAAATATTTGAAGCCTAATTTCTTCTGGGAAGTGCTAAGGGGACCTACCGCAGAAGAAATCCCTAAAATCTGCATGAAATCCCCGAAACGTCCGGCATTTTGGGTTTTGTGAAACAAATTGATTCCTCTTTAACGATTACTCGTACGGTCATGTGGTTTGTAGGAATCTACTAATGCCAGAAAATATAATTTTTTATTTAATTTTTGCAAAATTAGAACTTTTTTGTATATAATTTTTTGCAAATTAGAAAAAATCTGAACAACTGAATTTATCTATAAATAAAAAATAGATTAGATATTACATTATTCTCCCCTCAAATTCTTACTCTTATTTTTGCCCCAAATTGTTATTCTTACTCTAAACGATCGGATGAAAACCACGCTGCTGCTGTATCACAACTTACCCATTGAGCCGTGCCTGTGACGTTCATCTGGGCGCTCAATAGCCGTAATTTGAAATAAGAATGACAACTTAAAGCTCTATTTTATGTTTTTTTTAACCTTTTAGATAAATACAGTAGTTCAGAACTTTGTTTCTGATTTGCGAAAATTATATATATATATATTTTATAGATGTAAACCGTGTTATACTTTCAGAATATTTTCTGGTATCAACATAGTAGATTGATACAAACAACATGAACGTACGACAACCGTTTAAAGGAAATAAATGTGTTTCGGAAAACTCAAGATGGTGGACGTTTCAGGGATTTCAGGTAGATTTTAAGGGCATTTTTTGTGGTAGGGCCCCTTAGCACTTCCCAAAGAGATTAGGCTTCAAATATTTATTTCTTTCCACAATTGACATACTATTGCAAAGAAATAAATTTAATTGAACAATCAAAGGTGGTGGATGTTTAAGGGGTTTTAGACATGTTCTCCAAAGGTAACTTCAAGGGATTTTTCTGTGGTCGGTCACGAAGGTCCCCATAACACTTTCCAGAAGAAATTACTTTCTAGTAATTTTTTCCTTCTACAACCCTAATTTGCCTATACTATAAACAAACCAAAACTTATACACCAAAATTGGTTAAGAAAATGCAAATGTATTAATAAACGACGGCTTTCTGCCTTTCCTTTAACTTAACAGCCTGTAGCAGTTACGTGCGTAATCCATCATTGCTCTAACAAATGGACCTGTAAGTTAAGAAGTTAAAGCAACGACAGAAAACCATCGTTGCGCAAGACACAGTCTAACTTAAATATGAAGAAAACTAAAAATGGTTTATCGAAAGCAACTATATATTTCGAGGCAGTTACTCATGTTCAGTAGTAGAATGAAAGTACATTCACAAGTTTGAATAATCTGCTAAGGTGGCAGACGCCAACATCAAAGACAATACACAAACGTGTTGTAGGCCAGTTCTGACCCACACAATCAACCCTGCACTCTACGTAGCAGAAACAGACTATTCCTTAAACCTGCGTGTCACTAATCACCGTCACCTTTCCGTGACGAGCAAACCTGATGCCCCAGTACCCGCATACGCGCAGCTGCACAAGTCTCTTTTTGATGAAAGTTTCCGTGTTACCGTGATCCATGTCTCCAACCATAAACACATCCACTCAGCGTCTTTACGAAGGAGGGTTTGAGAGCAAAATTGAAACCAGGTCTAAACCTGCAATAACACTTTATCCCATTCTTCTACCATCCACGTTCCCCTTACTTAGCTTCTAATTGATTTTCCTAAACGCCTTACACGCTATTTTTTACCATCTCTATATCCTGATAATATAATAATTTCCGCTGTCTCGGGTTGGTTTTTCTTTCCTGACTACATTTTTTCATTCTGATTGACTCTACACCCATCTCACTTTTTAACATGAAACCCTGCATTACTCGTCTCGCAACAGTACTGCGGCCACGCAACAAATTTGTCTATTGTCTTTGATGTGGCAGTTATTACACGTCATACTACTAAAGATGAGGAACTACGTCGTAACGTATAGTTACTTCTAATGTTGTTTTGTATTGATTTACATGAGTGTACTCAAAATGAAGTACTCACTCTTTTTTATTCAATTTTACTTTTTCTACTGCTTATTCGGTCTGTTGTTGTACTTCATATACACAAAGGATAAAACAAGAATGTTGAGGACACACAGACAGGTGCGCAGAAGCTTCAACACAAGCAGAAATCGTCCAAAATATGTGTATATCAAAGACAGAAAAGAGTGACTGCCAAACTGAAAGCTCTTTAACAGAGAACCCAAATCGTCACGGCGAGAAAACGACTTAAGTAGACGAAAGAAAACTGAGAAATTCGACAGGACTGAGCAGCAAGATACGTAACGCAAGTTGTTAAGAGTTTTTCTGAAGGACAGTGGGAGATCCATAGACCCCGTCCCCCTCAAAGGAAAGTTCTTTTTTTCTTTATAGCATTATTTTAATAGTTTCTTTCGGATAATGCATCAATTTGTCTCCAGACAAATCAAACTTATGTAGGAATAAGAATCTTTGGAGATACAGGTTTCATATTTCGTGATAAAACATAACAATAGGAGGGGATTTATACCGTACCATAAACACGGGTTACTTTAGATATTTACAATTGTGAAAATAAAATAATGAAATAATTCAAATTTGATATTGGACGGCTATTTGCTGAAATGTAAATTAATGTTGGTTATAAAACAAGAAAATGTAAATCTTCTGGTCCGTCTAATATTTATGTATTAGGCTCAAGTGACCCCCATGTAGTACTTTGTTCCTTTCACAGTCCACAACAAAATGACCTGGGACCAAGTAAGAATTAGGTTCTTTAATAATAGGCTTGTCCTTGTACAAAAGATGCAAATCCTGGTTGTGTTGATACAAAAGTCAGTAGAAAAAGACTTCTTTTCTGGTAACAAACAAGATTGAGAAAACAAGCGTCAAGACTAAATTAAACAATGTTGCAGACATCGAAACGTCGGTTACGACTGTAACAAACTGGCACTTAGACAAACGCAACACATTTTACATTGGAGTGCAGTATTTTGTCACGTCACTAGCTCTTGGGATATCTATCAACTTTCTGTGGTATTTCACATGAACTTTTTTTTTTAACTTGAAGCCGCAAATTGCAAGGCGCTTCAAATTGAAATATTAAAGCATAGCCAGGGATGTATCCAATTGGTTCCTGAGAAAGTCCGAACTTTTAGGAATGGTGGTGGATTGGGTCTAAACTGTGTTTGCGTGTACAATGTATAGAAAATTGACATCATTACGCCTAAAAAGATATTGCTTTTACACACAATTCTGCCTTTTATGAGGTTTCGAACCCACCTATAAATACGTCCCTGACCATAACATACCATATATTCTTCTTGTAAGAACTTCAATACATACAAACTGTTTACAGGCCTCTTGAGCCCATGTTAAATCTGGATGCAAGCACAGTCAGTCTGGGCTCAAGTAACCAGCTTTTTATAGGTTCGGTTCAGAACCTGTGTACAACGAATATTTTAAAATAGTATATTTTGAACACAACAAAATGATCAGTTGGGAATTAGTTTGTGGGGGAACACATTACAAACGCATTTATCTGATTTCTAAGGTCACGCATCTACTGTGCACAGATGAGAATTATGGTTGGGAGAAATGAAACAACACACGCTGCCCTGCACTCTGGTGGAGCTTCTGCATCATTAACTCCGGTTATAGGGAATGGTCCCATACCAGTAAAACGTCGAACTACGTGAACGTCTTTTGTTGTCCGTAGTTTAATTGCGAGCTCATGGGCTTAAGAAGGACTTAGGGCTCAAGTAGGCCGTGTTTACGGTACTTAAGTATTCACTTAGCGGAAAAGGTTCCTGGTCTATTTTATCTGTCTCCATCCCTTATCAAGAAACAGTTGGCAAATAATAAAACAAAATGAAGTAGGAGTAGAAAACAATATGCAAAGCAGTAAGTAAAGGAAATTTAATGGGAAACTCTAATGATATTTCTTAAGAAAGAAAATTTAGAGAAAAAGCTATCAGGGAAGAAAGAAGAAAGGCAAAAGAACAGAAGCAAGTGCGCAGGAAAGTTACATACAGTTAAGGCAATGTTCAAGATTAGGCGGGGGGGGATACAAAACAGAGCATGCTCGTATAATTACACTGGGGTAGATAATTTAGGATTGAGAATTTTCCGGATACTAACACGGAAGGTTTGTTAAAAGTTACAGCTGTGATATGAAGTGCTTTGGAGTACAGAGAGATGGGGTAATTGTGAATTCAAGGATGATGAGAGATCTGCTGAAGTAGAACGCGAGACAGAGCATACAGCAGAGGTAAATAAGTTTGGAGAACTGTCACAACGAGAAAGTCTTGTGAGCAATAAATAGTTGAAAATTAGACTGAGATAAAAAAAAAAAGAAACAGGACAGGTTCTGCAGCGGAACATTTTGGATATACCAGATTGATCAGAGGGACCTAAATGGTCTAGCTTTGGTCAGAATCGTGTTAACATTGATCTACGATAGACTATTTTAGGGCACGAAGGAAAAGCTCTGTCGGTTTCAGGTGAAGCAGCTACGATGAGCTGTGCTATTTTGTGAAGTCTCTGGACTACCCGAAAGTTAGTAAGGTACAGAATCAGAAGATTGGAGCTCAGGGAGCTTCACAGGAAGTTAGATAGGATTTCCTGTGATTCCCGGCACGGTCTAATTATTTACGGAGGAGGTGATGAGGCTATTCCCGTTCCGTATATACTAAAGAGTGGTTATTGAAATAGTCTTGGAGTATTTACTGGCGTAGATAAGTACCGTCATCGTGGGTGAAGTCGATCACAACTAAATGCTCTATATTTGCAATCCTAGCATCTGGTTGCTGCGTGAAACTATGCTAATACCTTCCTACCAATGATACTAATGTACTACCGTTGTTTCATGTAGCCATGCTGTGGTTAGAGTGCAAAAACACAACATTTAGTAATGATCGACTTCACCTCTCATGACGGTAGTCTTCAAATGAAATCATCTCTCACTTCTAACGTTTCGAGAGCTAATGCTGCTCTCATGGTCACAGGAAAGAAAAAACGCTTAAATGTTTGTTGTAAGAAGAATAGAAGGAAGTGAGATAAAGCTTAATAAAACAAGGGGGAAAAAACACTAGTACTTAACATGCCATGGATTTATACGCGTTAAATACCAGTGTTTTATTTTCCTTGTATTCTTAAGGAAGTATATTTCACGTCCTTCTATTCTTGTTACAAAACATCTAAGCGCTTTTTTCTTTCTGCCATCACGAGAGCAGCATTAGCTCTCGAAACGTTTGAAGTGAGAGATAATTTAACCTTTTTAGACTACTTATCTATGCCGATCTACCTATCTACCAATCAGCATTCCTTTAGTCTTCAGCGCATCATGGCTTTCTTATAGTCTTGAAGTAGATTGCCAACGGAACAGATGCGTGAATATGGTATGGGAGAGAGGGTATGTATGGGAAAGTGCAAATGGTTCAATTACATCCTGTCGTAGGTTTGCTGTGTAGGTCTGTCTCAAATTGAATTAAATTTATTTTAAGGCCTTTAGGCAACTATGGCTAAGGGAATTTAAAATCCGCTTGATAATTTTAGTCCTCTAAATGGAAAACCTAAAACGTAATCAAACTGGTCAAAATGGTATCCAAATATGAATGTTGAAATAGAAACAGTTCCGTTTCTCTTCACCCGGAAGAGATTGAATATCAAAGTTGATTTTTTGTGCACTGTTAACATACCGGTAGCAAAGTATCTCGAAGGATATGCTTCGTTATTCTTTTATGAATTTTTGAAAATTCAAAAAATCGTATACGCCCAATATCTATGCTGGAACAAAATATAAAAATCTGATTTCTTCGCACGTTATACATTTATATCCGAAGTAAACTACGGTAAATATTTGAACTTTGGTATTTGAATTTGAAGGGAACTAGAAATTTGGTGTGAATAATACTCGGGCTCGCTGTGGTATGGATATTGGAGATTCTTATCTCTGGTGGGAGTCCAGATATAAATCTACCTTTTTAACACGTTCGGCACTTATGTCAGAAGAAACTAAGTCTAATCGGAGACGATAAAATACGCAATGTAATTGTGAATGCGTTTATAATAATCTTCATGGTATAATCGCAGTAGTTGTATCACCGTTGCCAAAGAAAAGGATTAAGGTGGCGTCACCCGAGCTTTAAAAGTACATTTAGGCTAATGTAAAGCCAAGATCTCCAACAAAAGATGGCAGCACTATGTCCGTTATGTATAACTTATTTTAATCGTTGCACGGAATTTCAATATTGCTCCTACAAATTCAAGCCTAGAAAGTTAAAATTTTCAGGAAGTAAGTTCATAACCAATTCAACAGTTCTATCTGTGCCGATATTATTTTTCTTTTGTTCATTGTTGAAATCATTTTATTCTTGTAATCGATATAAAAACCTATAACAATGAAACTCTTTCATCAAAGAACAAGAAAGGAAATTTAAAATCTGCACGGATAGAACTCTCGAAATAGTTATGAACTTCTTTCCCATTGAATTTGTAGGAGCGGCACTGATATTTCGTGCAACGATAAAAATATATTATACATATATGGAGATAGTGCTGCCATCTTTTGTTGGAGAATTTGGCTTTACATTGCCCATCATAAGAGTTATGTTGAATGAATCGGCAACTCATGTTTCTAGTAAATCCTTTCGATATTCAGAAACAGGCTGCGTTGTCATTAACTGTTTTAAATTTTGTGAGGCTCAGTTGTTCAGTGGTGAACACACACACACATTCAACATTTATTGTCTACATCGTTAGTAGGAAGAAGAAGTGCAGTTATGTATCGATCAAGCTATTAAAAGTAAGATATAGGTGATAGCCATTGATAAATGTACACATGTTGAAAGATGGAGCATTAATAATCGAGGTAGAAATAAATTGAAATATTTCTGTTGAATTTTATCGCAGTTATCGCGTAGCTGGATTACTGGTACAAAACTTTACTGGCGTGGACTCTTATGGCTGTTAACTGGAATTAATGTGAATAACGTATGGCACCAGTTTCCGGCCACCGAAAAAAGTACCACAGAATGGGGTGAAGTTGACCAATATTCAATTCTCAACCATTCTCTCAACTTTATGTGATGATGGTGATTGGTGTTCTGCCCTAAGTTTCCTGGGCAGGTGAACCGATGGTAGTTTGCCACTGCATTTCATCGGATGAATATGTAAAAAGAAAGAGACCTACAGTTTAACGTTGTCTCGGAAACTTTGGTGTCTCAACCGGTACCCATTGATTAAAAGGTTTAACACTCATCCCCCGAAAGGGTCTAAATTAGAGAATGGGTCTCATTAAAAAAGGACTGTTCGCAGCCGTCTAGAATTTTCTATCCAATGGTTCGGAAGGAGGAAACGATTTTCTTTGTAAATCTTTTGCGGGTAAGAAATTTGATGATTAGAATATAGAATAAGCAAATTCTTTTGTGAAGCAGAACCCGGCCTAAATTAGCCCTAGTATTGATCCAGTAGCTCAGGCATTTTTTGTTTATTTTACCACATAGAAAGTTACCAAATTTTCATTTACTTCTGACAAAATTTACGAGCGAAATTTTCTTTGCTGACAGAACACTAATTAACAAACAGTCTTAGGTTTTCAATGTCTAGAATGTTGTATTGTCTGTGATATATAATTAGTACACATAATGCAAGTAGGGTTCAGAAAATAAAAAAAAATACAGGTAGAATCGACAATTTTCGGCCATATGTAACAAGCAAAATTATGTTGGTGGAGCGAATTAGATTTCAATAAAGACTTAAAATTGAAGTGATATCAAAATTGCCGACGGTATGAAAGCACGTTATGTGTTTGCAACACTGCTTTTAGTTCAGGATTCGCTCTTTTTTCTTAATTGACGGTAAGTGTTACTGTCGGGAGATAGTATGAAAGAATTAGTAGTGGTTGGTGCAAATAACAGAATAGACATAACGTAATACCCACCAAAATTAAAATTCATTACGCACCAGAAACATGCTAGGCCGCCTTTCAATGCATGTGCTTACTGCGTGTTTTCCTTGGGTTTCCTATCGCATATGAAATTTAAAAAAACACGGAATCTGACTCCTATCCTCCGTCTAACCAGAGGTCACTATTTTATAAGTTAACAGAGAATCGCGAGTGCAGTACAAAAATACCGAATTTGATTAATAACCACCTAAAATTATTATTATTTTTTTAACAGTAAATTGCGTGCGCAATAAAAAAAACACCGAACCTAACTCCTAACCTCCACCAAAGTAATGGTCATTATTTTATGGTAATTGCTATCATAATATCTCAGTGGGTGTTTTAGATATGAGACCACTGTAAGAGACACCACACTGACTCCAAACATGGTGGATTCTCGCTGTTCTACTAAGTGAGTTTGAACTTTATATTTTTCTATCACCAAGGAGACGTCCGTATGACACTTAATTTTGCACAGGATTTAGGAAGTACTGTATGCCAAGTACGACGTAAAAGAGATCGTTTGCGAAAATTCCAAGTGGAAAGAGCAACAAAAAGCGATGTGCACAGCTATTTTAACGGTAGAAGTTGTTGAGTGAAAAAACTTCATTACAGGTAAAACGCGTTTCTGGTCGTATCGCCTTAAGTCGTGAGGTAGGGGCGAGGTAAAGAACAAATGTTGCAACTTTCAACTCTGTAGCATTAAATTATGCCTAACACCAAGCACACTGCACCATATAATGTTTGTTATATTTTATTTTCCTTTATTTGTGTTACATGTTTTGAGTAAGTCTCACAAGTGTGGCTGGATACTAGCAATTAGCATTCAGTCAGCACCCCGTAGCTGAAAACTAATATTTTTTTTTCTATGTGATCAATTCTCTCCTTCTTACGGGTTACAAATATGTTTCCTCATTTGATACAGCGTTAATTCAAATACAATACATGGCGCAAACTACGTATTGAGTCAAATATTTTTCTTTTTATTATCTTTTGTGCGGATTTACATACCATGGAATTCGGGATTTTCGTTAAGTAGTCGGAAACTGGTGCCCACACAACACCCTATAAAGTTTTCTACAGATCATTTTTGAAGTCTGGGCAGCAAACTTGGAACATCAATAAGGCTACTGATACGTACCGAGTTAGGCCACTCTGGAAGTCTAATCGTAGATAATAAAATCTCAGACGTAATTGTGAATGCACAAGCGTTTATTCTAATTTTCTTCATGCTAATAACAACTATAGCGGGGCTGGTAGTTCACCTTTGCCACTGAAAAGGAATATTCTTCCATGCAGAAATATTTACCTTGCACTTCCAGTTCATCTGTTATATGCTATGTCACCAAGGTACGGCATCTAGACTCATAAAAATGACACAATGAATATGCTCAAACTGGAGACAATACAATTAACAAAAAATCTGAATATGATTATTACATCGCCCTCCATTGCTTTGCTAAACAAAAACAACTTTGTTGACACTTGACGGTGAGACAGTGTTCTGTTAACTATTGAATAGTGAAAAGTCCATTGTTGCCACCTATGAAGTATAAAATTATTAAACAGTCTCCGAAACATTAGCACACAATTTATGCTCTTCTATTTCGAAAGGTCCTGCAGAGCAAATTTAGCATTGTCCAATTGTAAGAATCCATCGCAGTTAATGTAAAAAAAAAGAAAGAAAGAAAAGAAAAAAGGAAAATAAAATAAAATATAAGATGCACCGATAGAGAATTAACTCGAATATTGAAAATATCTTGATTTGGTGAAAACATTAACCTTCAGCAGCAGTATTCAGGAACGTCTCTTGAAGTGGTAGCGCTGTACTAACAAGTGACTACCAATGTTAAAAGGTTGTTAATTACTCGTTATTAAACTGCTAGTCACTTTTGAAGAAAAAAAAAGTTTCCGAATACACTGTTCACCAAATTATATGATCACAAAGACTTCTTTGAAAATGAGTGTTAAATAGTTATTTTTTGGTGGGAAGGGCGCTCAGTTCGAAAATGACTACCGTTTGTCTCCATCACCCACAGTTTTGTCATTACCGTTATGATTACTTTTAACCCAAAAAAGTTGGTCAAAGTTTTAGTACAGCCTTGTAGATCACAAACCGTCGAGGAAATTAGTCATTGTAGTCTACACACGTGGACTTTATTTTGTTTTATATGGGCCCGTCTAGCAACTTAGAACTTCGGCCCGTAACGATTCGCCTTTAGCTTTTAAAATCCACACCCATTCCCCTGACGGGACTCAAACCCGGGAAATTCGAGCCACCCGGCCGGCAATATAAAACGAGGAATGGGGCAAAGGAATACATTCATTTTGGAGCAAATGATCATCATGTTCTCCATCTTGAGATGCACTATTTTTTTATTATTTAAGGGAAGTGGGTCGTCTGACAAACAATATGAGAATGTTCTCAGAAAGTCATTCCAGATGTCAGATTTGACGTTCCTCTCACGGCGACGAAATTGTCTTCACTGAAAATTTGCGTTTGATATGTAAATGAACTTCCAGTACGGCCTTGATTCTCACAAACCGTAAGTATCGCAAGCATCTCACGTTAGTACAGGAATGTGGAATGGAAGGTTACT
Organism: Lepisma saccharinum; assembly: GCA_022664845.1. Taxonomy (NCBI): domain Eukaryota; kingdom Metazoa; phylum Arthropoda; class Insecta; order Zygentoma; family Lepismatidae; genus Lepisma; species Lepisma saccharinum. Next base: position 3,987 of record JAGDQP010022921.1, on the reverse strand, counting down.
TGATTTTTAGACCATAAATTTATTTCGTTTTCCATTGATATCAATGAAAATTTATTTTCTTCTAAGCATAGAGTCATAGTTGCTTTTCGAAATAATCAATGGATGATAATTTCATAGTTGTTCCATAGTTCATAGTTTCACTGTGTTTGATAATTTCATAGTTGACAGCACTTGACTTTTCATTATTCAATTGTTAACAGAAGTGTCAAGTGTCAACAAAGTTGATATTGTTTACTGTTTAGTAATGCAAAGGAGGGGGCCCTAATAATCATATTCAGAATTGTTTTTATTTTCTTTGTTTTTAATCGTTTTGTCTCGAGGTCGAGCAATTCTGTTTCATCGAGTCATTTTTGTAAGTCTAGTTGCCGTAGCTTGATGATATACCATATAACAGATAAACTGGAAGTGCAAGGTAAATATTTCTCCCTGGAAGAATATTCCTTTTCATTGGCAAGGGTAAACTACTAGACCCATTATAGTTGGTATTACCATGAAGAAAATTAGAATAAACGCTTGTGCATTCACAATTACGTTTCAGACTTTATTATCTACGGTTAGATTTCCACGGTGGCCTAACTCGGTACGTATCAGTAGCCTTCTTGATGTTCCAAGTTTGCTGTCCAGACTTCAAAAATGATCTGTAGAAAAATTTATAGGGTGGCGGCACCAGTTTCCGACTACTTAATTAAAATCCTGAATTCGATGGTATGTAAATCCGCACAAAAGATAATAAAAAGGAAAATACTTGAGTCAATACGTAGCTTGCAGTTTGGGTCATGTTTTATCGCTGTATCGAATGAAGCAACATATTTGTAACCCGTAGGAAGGATAGAATTAATCAAATAGAAAAAAAGAATATCAGTTTCCATCTACGGGGTTTCATTAACTCAGGGCTAAGTACCAGCATCCACCCTCACTTCTGAGACTTACTCAGGACATGTTACACAGATAAAGGAAAATAAAACATAACAAACATTATCTGGTGTAGATAGTACAACTTGTTGTCAGGCATAATTTAATGCTACAATGTTGAAATGTGCGAAATTTGTGCTATTCCTCACCCTTATCTGCACGACTTAAGGGTGAGAATCAACCATGTTTAGACTCAGTGTGGTGACTCTTGCAGTGGTCGCAGATTCAGACACTTATTGAATTATTACGATAACCATTACCATAAAATAGTGACCATTGGTTATGTGTAGGCTAGGAGTCAGGTTTGGTATTTTATTGCGCACGCGATTTACTGTTAGTAAAATAATAATAATTTTTAGAAAATTATTTAGTTTGTTGCATATTATTTTGTTTCTGTCTAAAATGACAACTCAAGCTGTATCTGAAACTTAATAATAAATAAATAAATAGAAGGTAAGAATCAATTTCGGTATTTTTGTACTTCACACGCGATTCAGTGTTAAGTAACAAAATAGTGACATTTGTTTAGACGGAGGTTAGGTATCAGGTTCTTTTTTATTGGACATGCGATTGGAATCACAAGGAAAATAATTGGGAAGGGCCTGTATGGAAAACCGCCCTAAAATGTTTTGGTGGGTATTACGTAATGTCTGTTCTATTATTTTCAACAACCACTACCACTACTGCCGGCAGTAACACTTACCACCAATTAGGAGAAAAGAGGGAATCCTGAACTAAAAGCAGTGTTGCAAACTCATAACATGCTTTCATACCGTCGGCAACTTTATACCACTTCATCTTTAAGTCCTTATTTCTTAAAATCTACTTCACTTAAATTCACTCCGCCAACTTAATTTTGCTTCTTACACATGGAGGAAAATTATCATCCATTCTACCTGTATTTTTTTTTATTTTCTGACGCCCAGTTGCATTATGTATACCAATTATATTTCACAGATAATACAACGTTCTAGGCATTGAAAACCTAAGTGTTTTTTTTAATTAGTGTTCTATCAACAATAAAAACTTCACTCTCAAATTTCGTCATAACTCAATAAAAAATTCAAAAAAAAATCGGCAACTTTCTATGTGATCAAGTAAACAAAAAATGCCCGAGTAACTGAATCAATACCAGGACTAATTTAAGCCGGGTTCTACTTCACCTTAACTTCGGCTTATTCTATATCTTAATAATCAAAGTTGCTACCCGCAGAAGATTCACACAGAAAATATTTTCCTCCTTCCGAACAATAGGATAGAAAACTCTAGACGGCTTTTTAAATAGACCCATTCTCTAATCTAGACTCTTCGGGAGGATAAGTGGTAAGCCTTTTAACCAATGGGTACCGGTTGAGACACCAAAGTTTCCGATCCAACGTTAAACTGTAGGTTTCTTTCTTATTACATATTCATCCGTTGAAATGCAGTGGCAAACCACCGTCGGTTCGCCTGCCCAGGAAACTTAGGGCAGAACACCAATCACCATCATCACGTATAGTTGAGAGAATGGTTTAGACTTGAATATTGGTCAACCTCACCCCATTCTGCGGTACTTTTTTCGGTGGTCGGAAACTGGTGCCATAAATTATTAACATTAATTCCAGTTAACAGTCGTAAGACTTCACGCCAGTAAACTTTTGTACCAGTAATCCAGCTACGCGATAACTGCCTTAATATTCAAAAATAATATTTCAATTTATTTCTACTGCGATTACTAATGTTTCCTCTTTCAACGTGTGTACATTTATCGATGGCTATCACCTAGATGTTACTTTTAATAGCTTGATCGATACATAACTTCACCTCCTCTTCTCACTAACGACGTAGACAATAAATGTTGAATGTGTGTGTGTGTGCTGAACAACTGAGCCTCATAAAATTTAAAACAGCCATTGAAAACGCAGGCTGCTTCTGAATATCGAAACGTTTTACCAGAAACATGAGTTGAGCGATTCATTCAACAAAAGTCTTATGCATGTACTTTTAAAGTTTTAGTGGCCGGAAATTGGTGCCGTCACCCTAGTCTTTTTTTTTTTTGGCAAGGGTGATACTCTCCGATTATCCCATGAACATGATTATTATAAACGCAAGTGCATTAACAATTCCATTGCGCATTTTATCGTCTCCGATTAGACTTCCACGGAGGCGTAACTCGGCTAGTATGAGTAGCTTTATCGTTGTTGAAATTTTTTGCCCAGACTTCAAAAATGTAGTCATATTATTCGAATATCCTTTGTAGAAAATTGGAATCATTGCGAACTTATTTTACAATCTGGTTAGCAAGGGTGAAAAGCGTAGGGAGCAGGTCCACCCTGTGCAGTACAGATTTTAGGTTCGGTTTGTATACGTTAGAATTAACAAAACAATGTTCTTAATTACTAGTTCTCTTTAACTTTTAGAATTCTGTAAACATTGTTTTAGGCTTTAAAAGAGTTGGATCAGCCCATTTTATTATTTTTCTCCCATCCATAAATTGAACTGACAAATAATTGCATTAACATTAAATAAGTAGGAAAAACATGTCGACAGTGTTTATGATTGACTGAACGTAAAGCAAAGAAAAATGTTAATAAAAGAAATGGATATTCAAAGTCCCTATTTTCTTAATATCAAATTAAAGATTACCTTACAAGACAGAAGATGACCAGGCCATGCAGCTCGGATAGAATCCAATGGCGAACGTTTGTCACTGCGGCGATAAATTTGCGGGTTCCATGAGTCATGGAGTGAGTGTGTTATACATGACAAAAAGCTTTGAGCAGCCCTCACAAGGAACCACCTCCTCTCTATGCTGAAGACTGTATTTTTTGCATCAAATCTTAAACTGTAATCCGTTGTATCACAGCAACGCATTTATTGTTAAGCTGTAGAAATATGGATCTACACGCGCCACGAAAACAGGAAAGAGCGAAATTAAGGTGAAAACTCGATATATCGCACTTGATTATTTTTGTAAGGAAAAGCGAATCAGCTATAGTTGCTTTGCTTCCGTTTCTCTTTATGCATTTTAGGACGTGTTTATGTCAACAAAAACGTTCATTCCTCCAAATTCAATGTGTCCGGCACCTTTTTTTT
>JAGDQP010022920.1:0-22405 GCA_022664845.1 Lepisma saccharinum | reverse complement strand
GTTTATAGATAAGTGTTAGGCTTTATCAAATGCTTTTTCCAAATCTAATAGTGACAAGCACTATGACTTGGATGTATTGCACGAATTTGAAATAACATTTGTTAGATGTAGCAATTGTTCAAGGTTAGTTAGTTTTGTGTAATAGAACAGGTAAAGTGTAGAAAAGGGTTCGTACTACGTGAAAAATTAGGAAATTGACAGATTGACGTAGTTTCTGCGGAATGGAATTTTTTTAAAAGTAAGTTCGCTCTAAATATTGACTAATACTTACCAGACAGGAGCTAAAGTAGGTAAATTTTGCAGCAAAACCAGCAAAAGCTTTTGCCGAGCATCCAACTATACTTACGGCTAGTGTGATACTAATGCACATCCCTTTATTCTCAATGCATGTTTAATGCCTCCCGTAAACATTTATCAGGAATATATTAACCGATCGTTATGAACCAACATTAGATAAGCTTCAATCGTGAAAAAGTTCACGCTTTTCCACTCTCTTTGCGTTAAAAGGGGTCTGTGTTTTTTCATGGGATAGTGTTTGTTGAACCACACGGGATTTTTTTTACGTGTCCTTCGCTGAAATGTGTTTGCTAACGCCGGAACATCATGGCAATCTTCTCTGCTTAGGTTAACCGGAAAGCACGGCTTCTGTTTTTGTCAATATTTGTAGACATTCCCTCTTTCCCTCTACTACCATCATCGCTATCACCTTCTTCGATATCTATCTCGTCCCACTTACTAACTCACACTGAGCTCTGTTTTGTTACAGCACTAGAAAAGTTTATTCAGTGCTTATCAACAGAAATGGTTGTAATTGTTCGTGATTTTCAAAAAGGAAAATAAAAACATCGGTAATCTTTTGAAATTATAGTTTGCAATCTTTTATCAATTGTGGTGTATAATATTAAAATAGAAAAGGATATTGAAACAAGGCTCTATTCCATTTTGTGTTTTCAGTAAACACAATCATCATTAGCGTTCTGCCTACGGCGACAGGTCCTTGAAGGACCTCTTTATTTATCCTGATATTGCACTTTCTTCTTTGTTCTTGCGTATGATTTACGTTCTTCGATATTGTCAAGAAATTGAATCAGTTTTCCTCCTTTACTTTCATACTCAACTATACTTTCAATTGTATACCACAATTATGCAGCACCTTGCCTTAACAGTGTCTTAACGAGTTACAGTTCACAAGAATATACCACAAATGTAATTACTCTGTTTTAGTTAAATTTACAGCAATGAATGTACACATACATATGAACTGATCCCTGTGAGGGCCAGATTATGGATAGTCCGAGACGTGCCCCGCAAAAATAAATCGTAAATTGTGGTGGGGGGGCGTTGTGTCGAAAATAACCAAACCTTACTTCTAAGCTCTAGTTATTTCTTGCTCAAAATTAAATTTATCTTTCGAAAACTAAAAGATTCCTCTAAATTTTTTGCCTAAAAAGTAAGTGAACTACTTTGTAATCAATCAGGGAGTGGAAGGCTATAAAAGGGTCTCAGTATGTTATTGGAATGAGGTCGCAAATATGTGATTCAGAGCATAAGAAACGTGACGGAGGGAATTGTGTAAGAGTTTAAAAAAAAGAAAGCTCATCAGTTCACTTAATCTCATGGACAGTGTGACAATGAGTAGAAAATAAAATAGATTGATGTGCAATCAAGAAAGGGAGAGAAGGGGCCAAAATGTGGTATAGTACAAGGCACATTCCTCCCTTAGACAGGACCGCTCCGATTCTCTAGTATAGTCAATGTCGTGGACTTCGGTTCGGCACTTGCAAGGCACGCGAGTTCGACTCCTGCTGCTGAACACCTTGACTGGATTGCTCTCAGTTTCACTAGGCCAATGTCGCACAGTGCGGCCGATTCCAAAAAAGCTGGCCAAAGGTACAAAGGAAAGTAACTAGTTACAGATTTTTTTATGTTGGGTTGGTTACATTGCATCTGTAATGGTCAGCTTATGAAAGCGTTTATTTCCTTTTAACTGTCCCGGAATAGGAGTTGCAAAACTACCTTTGTTCGATTGTAATCGATTGTGTTACTGAGGCAGTAAAGGATGCACGTGTTGAAAGTTGTATAAACACTTTAGATTGAAGCAGATCATAATCAAATAAAATAGAATCAACGTCTGAAAGTACGTAGAATATATATAAAAAGTTACGAAATAATAATTTATCAAATATAAATTATTAGTGAAACAATAATTGTTATTGGTTTTTCGTAATTGAAAGCGTTAAAATACGATATGTTATTATGAAAAAGTTATGTTGCTCCGCTGTCAGACTTATTCTAAGTTATAGTCAAATATATTTTCTTCAATATAAAACAAAAAAAAAAAAAAATCTGCCTGAAGTTGCCCCTGTTTATTATTCAATCGTTTCAAAGTGGTGGACCCAAAAATCCATTTTCCACACCGTTTGAGCTAGGGCTACGAAATTTGGCACAAAGGTGTATTATCAAGAGTAGTTAGGAAAATATTACATGTTGAAAAAGTAGCCATTTTGGATTCAAAATGGTTGTCAGACCTATTGTTGTATAGAGTACAGAGTCTAAACCTCTGGAGATAAAGACACTAAATTAGATATGAAGGTACATGATTACTAGTAGGTTAAGAAAATATTAAAACATGTTTCGATAGACGCCATCTTGGATCCAAAATGGCGGACCCAAAAATCCATTTTCCACACCCTTTCAACTCCAGAAACGAAATTTGTCATAAGCGTGTATCATCAGGAGTAGTTTAGATAAATACAGGGTGATTAAAAAAACGGGAAATTTTGAAAATTAAATAATTTAATGAAAAAAAAATATTTATCGCATTTAATAGTAAAAATAATGCCATTTGAGAATACATACAGCATAATTTATTTTTTGAAGATGACCTCTTGCAGGCGAGCTCCTCCTCTACGCAAACATTTGTTAACAAACAAAATTTTAGATATTGGACACAAGAGTTACTGTGTGGTGTGCTATGTCATGATATGGTGTGATGGGCCCTTATTTTTTTGAAGACGAGAATGGCCATGCGATTACAGTCACATCGAATCGTTACGTCGCCAGGCTTGAAACCTTTGTTGTGCAACAACTACAGAGATTTCCACACATTATTGACACAGCCTGGTTTCAACAAGATGGATCAACGTCCCACACAGCACGAATATCGATGGCTTCTGTACGCCAATTGTTTGGGGAACGTGTAATTTCGAAAAATGGTGACATTCAATGACCTCCCAGATCCCCTGTTTTGTCACCTTGTGATTTCTTTTTGTGGGGGTCATCTTAAAAGCAAAGTGTTGCTTAGTCGACCTGCTACAATGGAAGACTTGAAAGCCAACATCCGAGCAGCAATTGTAGAAAATCCAGTTGAGATGTTACGTCAAATCATGAACAATGTAACGAAGAGACTGCAGGAATGTTTACATAGAGGAGCTCACTTACACGAGGTCACCTTCAAAAAATAAATTATGCTGTATGTATTCTCAAATGGCATTATTTTTACTATTAAATGCGATAAATATTTTTTTTTTCATTAAATTATTTAATTTTCAAAATTTCCCGTTTTTTTGAATCACCCTATATTACAATATGTTGAAAAAGTCGCCATCTTGAATTCAAAATGGCCTCCAAAATTCAATCAGGAATCACTTATTAAAAAAAACCATCATATTTCATTATAAATAATTATCATTTAAGTACACGCTAAATTTTAAAATGTTATTAAGGGGGTTAAAGTTTGCAAATCTGACTTCAAATTCGTAATCAGTGACCCAAAAAACCATGGATACGATATTTATATTGATTGTAACATGATATACAGGCTGTTTCAAGAAAAGGGGTTGTCAATAGGGGATGAAGGGCCTTACATTTTGCAACTCTGCTTTCAGATTTGTAATCAGCGACTTGAAAAAAAAAAAACTAGTACAGATTTTAAGATTCACTTGCGTTTTTTTACTTTTGGCCAGCTTTTCTGGAATCGGCCGCACTGTGTGCCGAGATAATAAAACTCCCATCCTGTCCTATTGCTACCGTACAATGGGATGCATTATTGTTGAATGTGGGCATTGTGCATTTCAGACATTTTTTTTCTGAACATCCTGATAATTTAACAAGTTCCTTGTTCGAACACAAAGATTGTGGAATACCATCTCAACATCCGCTCGACAGAACGAAGAATAATTATGTATGTCAATTTTGTCTACACTGTTGGAATCTCACTGACTATTCCAAAGCGTATCAGTGTGCTGTAATAGGGAGTATTCAATTAATTCTCCTAGATTCCGGATTGGTGATTATATCGTAAAAAATGGTCTCAGTGGTCCAGATACTAGTCGACTATGAGTATGACATGACATTAAGACCAAGTAACCGTAGCTCAGTTCGTAGACCTTGACTTCACACTTGGGAGATCCTGGGTTCTACACCAGTATACAATCCTGACTAAGGATTTTGCTCACACTATGCAAATTCCGGGATGGTACTTTCAACTTAGGCTCCAGACGATTCCTTCCCGCATCAACATTATTGTTATTGATTACTTCGTTTAATTTTGTGGAACAAATTTAAAGAAAATTAATACAGAAAGAAGGCGTAAATTAACATGAATTCACATTATATTATTATGTTTTGGTACATTCCAGCTAGTGAAGTAGCTACATATTCTACATTCATACATTACTCTTCTCATCGTAGTAAACCTGGAGCTATGCCAAGAGACCTTAAATTGAAATTTGTATTAAGCTGTGAAGGTCTTTGGAAAAAAGGCTTTGGGCTGAATCCGGATCCGTACTGGAGTTCACCGACCCCTATGCTAGAACACTACTTTGTTCTTGCTTATTCGCTTTATCAATGTAATTTATCAATTTCTTGAGCCCCAAAATGATCTTTCCAAAATAATTTTGTTCGTGGACAAAATAATGAGACTCAGTGACTCAATGGGAATATCATAATCGCTTGCAAAGGTTTGAATGAAAATTTGGTTTAGTTCTGTTTCTTTGCGTCGCATTTCTGGTTCTAGTTTGACAGCCATCTAAGGTTTGGATACGCAAAGTTGCCTTTGTTAAGTATTATTTATACTTCTGTAACAGAAGTCAGCAACTACCTTAAAGAAGGAGAATATTTTACATATCTAAACGACTCCGAAGTATAATCGGAGTCCAATTAAACCAATCACTCCAGTCACTATAACGACTCCAATCAAACAATTCATAAACTATTATACAAACACGTTAAAAGAATCGCTGATTGTTTGTTTGTTTGATTTTTACTACGGCCAACTATTTTAATAGTCAAGTCATAGCAGAATTGTTATCCTGTTACCATTTTGATATTCTTTATAAACAGTTACGTATAAAGAGGTCGTACAGTCTATCATTTTTATGATATTCATGTTATGGAAAGTTATTTATAAGTTGTCATGGTCACGGATGTCTGTCACTGTCCTGTCATTGCTTAACTACATCGGGTTCAAAACACTACTTTGCTGTAAGCCTGTAGCCTTCTCTTCTACCTGGAGTATTTGTTGAATATCCAGATTTGTATGCTTGAGATGGTATTTAAAAAACACTTATCACTATATATTTTCACTATGCAAAAGCCAAAAAACATTGATACTTTATGAACCATGCACTATATCGACACTACGTCGCCATCTTGCCGAATCTCTTAAAAGAATTGCGAAAATAAGTGTATCGTGGCTGAAACTCAGTACAGTCATATTACCACTTTAAAGGATTTTAGTCTACGTAAATCTATAATTCCCCAATCTACTAACTCGTTCTCCAATATTGTTTACGTTTACTTCTTGATGTATTGTGTACGTATGTTACCGTATGTGTTCCTATCGAGGTTTGATATCCCGAAAAGAATATGCAAGACGTATCCCCGGTGCATGTGGAACATTCTGTTTCAGAACACGTGTGGAGTTGCTCGTAAGTGTTAGTTTTCCTGCAGTGGGAATCTGTATGATAACATGACCACTCCTTTTGTTATCTCGAATACTATGACGAGGAACATTTACGTAAGAATCAAATGATCAAATCCGTTTGCTCTCATTCATGAACGGTACTCAGCGGATGTTTATGAACACCATAACGGTTGTCCACCCACCGCAGTTGCAACCCATGAAGCATGCGAGGAACATGAACAGAAGAGAGCTTCAGGCCCATACGTCACCAGAAAAAACCATTACCAATCCCACCAACCAATTGCCGCGATCTCACCGTCCAGATGCAGCAGGCGCGGAATAACATTCTACAGGATGACATGGACAGTGGAACACCTTTACATTAGAGGACATATACATGTGCGCATGCGTGTGATCAATCTCGTAGTGACTACAGTGGTTGATGACAGAGACGATATTCAACTTTGTAACGGCGATGGACTCGCATCCAGTAAATTTTCACCTTGTAATTTTGTATCATTCTAATACATCTAACCTGATGTTCAACAAACATCATGCTTCAATATAACTACCTCTTTATTTTGAGACTTCATTTTTCGTCTGAATGTTTTCTCTGCATTAGTCTATTGTGACTTGTTAGAGCAACTTACAAATAATCTTAAATTATGTTGATCTACTATCAAAACCAGAATCTCCTCCAGATTTCATGGAAAGCAAGATTCAAAGTTGGAAGTTTGCAATAACAAATGTATAAATTTGCATCAAGTTTGTCATGTTAGGTCTAAAGTTTGAATCAAGCTCGAATCATACTTACTAGTTGGCACTTGGCAAGTTCATCATATCAAGCTTGTTACAAGTGTGAAATAGGCCTGCCATGACTCTAGCGGTCAAATATATCATAATAAATGTCTACGTTCAGCTTGAATCAAGCCAAATTTATTTATTTATTAAGTTTCAGATACAGCTGGAGTTGCCATTGTACACAGAAACTAAATAACATTACAACAAACTAAATAACATTACTACAAACTAAATAACATGAAATTAAGTTTTAAACAACACATAACACAGCAATTGATATCAATAACATGACGTTTATAATACACAAGAGGAATAACTCAGATATTGGTATTTAGCGTTCGATGGAAAGTGTTTTCAGATCCGAAAATATCAATATTTGAATCAAGATTGTACATAATTACTAGTGTACAGAATAAGGAGCGCTGCAGTATACTTAGCCTAGACGTGGTACAATGAAGGAGATTATTATTTCTGGTTATTCGCAACGGAACAAGGAAGTAAAATTTAGATATCAACTCTCCAGTTCTAAGATTATCGTTAAGTATCTTGTATAAGTACATCAAATCTGCCAGCTTGCGACGAGAAGATGGAACGTGGAGACCAAGAACGGATAATAACTCGGGTTTGCTTAAGCTACGTACTGATGGTATTCTTTTGACTATAGCAAGAAAATAGTTCAGAACAGAATCACATGAGATAGAATAGAAATACTAGCCTTGTCCCAAATTGGGGAGCAATATTCAATTTTAGAGGAGATGAAGGTTTTGTAGAACATACTCAATAAATGAAAGTCCTTAATTTCTGTAAATCTATAGAGAAGACCAAGTAAGCACATAGAACCGATAGTTATAGAAGTCACGCCATCATCAAACAAAAGTTTTTCGTCAAATACCACTCCCAAGGCCTTTTGAGAAGAAACTTTAGCGATAGGATTATCTTCAATGATATAGGCAGATGGGATTTGATTTCTGTTGAAAGAAATAGTAAGAATAGAAGATTTTGAGGGATTTATTTTTAAGTTCCACCAGTCCAAGAAGTCAGAGATGGAATTTTGGAGATCAGCAACATCCTGTTATGATCTGATTTCTAGAAATAATTTAATGTCGCCAGTAAAAAAAAATAAATAAATAAAAAAATAAAAAATAAAATAAAAATAAATTAAAAAAAATAAAAATAAATAAAAATTGACAAGAGATAAGAAGGGAGATGGTCCATATATAGAAGGAAAAGGATGGGGCCCAAAACACTACCTTGAGGTACACCAGAGAGAATGGGAACAAAATTAGAAGATGATCCAGAAAGAACAACATGTTGTTCGCGGTCAATGAGATAGTCTAGCAAAAATGAAATAAAGTTACCATGGATATTGAATCGCTGAGTTAATTTACAAAGAAGAAGATTCCAACCAATTCTATCGAAAGCCTTACTAAGATCTAGATAGATGACATCAAGTTGTGTGTTATTGGACAGGGATTTGGTAGGATCAGAGAGTAACAAGGACAGGTTGGTAAGAGTGAAACTCGTACCAGGAAGAAAGTCATGTTGAGCAGAGTCAAAATTATAAAGTCTATCTTTGATGGTCCTAGACAATTTCAAACTTGAATCAAGCTTATTACAGCAATCGTAACTATACAAGCAAAAATGAACTGAAAATCAGGTTTGTCATAAGCTTGCAGCAAGTTTCATTCATATAAGTCCATTATTCTTTCCTGTAGCTCAGCGTAGTAATAATATTTTACTGATACACTTCATCAGAAAACAATGCTTTTAAGGAAGTTCATATTTCTTTCTACTATTGTAGTTTATTTACAGTTCGTGTTTCGGAGTTCTTCCAAACTCTGAGTTTTATCCACCCAAACAACAATGTAAGTTTCTCCTTGTTTTAGTTTTCGGTGAGTGAGTGACTGAGAAAGTCATGTTGTTTTTATATCTTCTATTCAATGAACATTTCTGTCACGTCCTTCTGTCCATTTGTCCTCGTGCGGAATGGCAAACGGAATAGAACACAGGAGTCGTTCGATCGTTCAGCCGAATTCTTTCTGGGTCGATCACGAAAAAAAAACATGGAAAATGGTCTCCGAGGAACAAATACAGTTTGGTAATGACCATCAAATTCAAAAAGAAGAAAGGGTCGTCAGGGACGGGACAAGGATAAAGAATGAGCTCATGAGGGAATGTTTGATCATAGATACATGCCACGTGAGTGGGAAAATTAAGAGAGGTCTTCTTATGTTTCTTCCTACATGTGTATGAGTACACATACATCTCTCCATCCCTCAGCACGTGTATATAAATGCATGCGTGTGAACCAGTGCTCAACTGAACATGTCTTCTGTACTGCATTTCTGTGTTTGTAGTACACCCCATGTAAACATGTGCATCGATCCTTGTAAAGACCTCTATGCATGCGTGTGTATGTGAGTGTGATTGGTGGTCCATATACGCACTTATAAATGTCATTTTCCTACAGAAAATACGTATATATGTTTCTGTGTATGTAGGTGCCTATTTAGTATGTATGGAGGTTAGTGTCTGTCTCTCCCTTCGTGGAAGTATATGTGATTCCGTGTGTGTTTGTATGTTTTGGAAACGCATGGATGAATAACATATGAAAGTAAGAGAAAGATACATCCCCTTTCATTGAACTATCTATTCCAGGCTGTCAATCTGGAAATGTTCGTGTCTAATTAGCGAAAACTGAAATGATAGAAAGAGCTTCTATGGGGTGATAGTAACCTACTTATATCCCAAAACGTGCAGTATCCTTTGATGTAGAATACCGAGATACAAGGCAATTGAGTGTACGAGTATAGATATCTATATGTGTGTGTTGTATACGTGATGGTGAGGCATATTTTGAATTAGGAGAGGGTATAAAGAGAGAGACATGGATGCGACAGACAACCAGAATCTATACACTGCTTGTGTCACTTCTTCCATTCATATGTCGTAATTAGATCCTTTACGTTGGTCTTTTTTTTTTCTTTTAAACTAGTGAAGTAGGTTTCAAAAGCTCTTTTGACGCTGATTAATTTTATGCCTGATATTATGACTGATAAATCACTGACCAGACTTCATTCAGTTCTAAATGCTATTAGGTAAAGTAAAACTATTCGATAGTATGTGTACTTGTTACTATCGCTTTTAAGGAACTCTTAAAAAGAGGAATTCTGTGACAAAGGAATGTAAGGACTCTCCTGCGCTTCTTTAGGTGACGTGGAACGTATTCACGGAAAGAGGAGTTTATCAAAAGTTGTATCTTAATTTGATATTTAAATGAATAGTTAATCTAAAGAGAACAAATGTGACTCACTAAATTATCTTCCTGTTATAACTAGATACTTCTGAGTAGCTCGAAAACGGCTTTAATTTTATAGTGCTTCAACATCAAGCAGTAAGACAACTGCACACCTATTGCCGAAAAGGAAAAGGTACGTTCATTCTTTCATTTTTTTAGGTTCCTGTACTGAAATTGTCAGTGTCACAGTAGCTGTCACCGGAACGAGGTCTGAAACTCACTATCACTGGTGCTATCACTAGATAAGGAGTCGGAATTACTTAAGATGGGGGACATTATTTCTGGTTTTGATTCTCATTGATTCTAAAGCATGCTGACTGCTATAGTATATAAGTCTTTCTGTATACGTGCACGTGTACCCAGCCTAATTAATCCCCACTTTTATCCCGAATTAGTCACTTCGATAAATCAATTTCTTTCATATGAAAAACGTTGGACACCCAGTAATATAAAATTTGATCTAGCCGTTTTCAATATAAGAGTTATAAGCAAATATACAAACATTGTTCGTTTAATATTATAGGATATGATAGGTAAACAACATCATGTAAAATCGCAATAAGTCGTGAATGGTTATGTCATATAAGCACACAGAAACCAGCTTTTCACCATAGCTCCTTAGTAGCTCGTAAACCCCATAAAATTTACTGACTTTGTATCTTAGTGCTTATATATATATATATATTAAAAAAGAACTTAAATCAATATCCACTTGAGGCAGAAAACGAGGAAAATAAACCCGTTAAAACTAAAGGAAGGAAAGGTGAAAAAGAATTGAATACAAAACAAAGGAGAAGATAAACTTCTATTGTGAAAAGAAGGAAGATAATCGCCTGTTAAAAAGGAAACCCTTTATTCTCCATCGAGAGAACACTGCAATTGACAAATACGGAACAGAGGCGCCTCTAGTTGTGAGCGATGATACTAAGAATAAAGAAAAACAAAGAAAAATGGCAGACGAGGCAAGAGGAAGTTAGATGATGAAGAAGGGAAAGAGACAGATGGAGAGAGAAAGTGAAAGAGGGAGGTACGGAAAATATCTTCTTCTTGTAGTTTCCGCTTTTTTCTCCCTCGTTAAATAAGAACTACCATTATTTCCGTATGACGTCATATCTAAATGGGAGGAGGATAGGGAGTTATTTGTGATCATTAAGAACAGGAACCGGATCAATCTTCCTCAAATAATCACTTCATCTTCCGAGGATAAAATCGAAAGAAGGAACCACAGATATTGAGAAACGAAGAGAAACGAATAAAAGCTCCAACAATGACAGTTAGCACTTATATTAATGGTACAAACAAAACCATAATCCTTTTTTTTTATTTCTAATCTTTCAAATTATAAGACATCTTGTTCAAATTTACTTTGCGAAGAAAAAAGGACAACAATTAATATTATAATTTGTTAACGATCGGAAGTACCAAGTATGTTTTAAGGATGCATTTTTTAGCATTTCTTCTCGAATCCAAAATGGCATCTTATTTTGCAAATCTCTCCTACACGTTGCTGGTTTTAAGAAGCTTAGCCAAAACTGTTATTTCCTATAATTATTTTCGAAAATTAAAATTCTTTCTCCGAACGTAATTGTTTTATTTTAGAATTCAATAAACGATGTGATCCTAAATATCACACACATATATATGGTAAGTTTGAAACACAAATTGGTTGAGGAAACGACCAAGGCAAGAAAGAAAAAAAAATGGTGATTAGCTGACGGATTAATTTTCTTCTTCCAACTAATGAAAAAGAAAAATGTCTGCATAGTTGTAAGTGGTGAGACGTAAGTATGGAAAAATGACCAGAAAAAAATGAAGAAAAAAGGCAATAAAAACCTTCAAATGGATGTTATTTACGAGAAATTTATTCACAATGAACTCTAAAGTTACAAGTAAATAATAAATCCGGATTTGTTTCCATCTTCCAACTGACAGAAATCTCGCTTTTGAAATGGACAGAACTGCTATTTTTCATTAACAGACATAGCAGTAGTTGCTAGCAAATATCTTTTAACAATAGCAGATAAAAATAGCAGTTTAAAAAAAAAGTATCTAAATACGAGTTATTTATTCCCAGCTGTGAAAAAGCAGTATAAAAAACATCATTTCAGACTAACTTATTTACCTGTAGCCTTCAGTACAGCGATAGACGGAGGTTATAACTTGGTAGATTAGTTCATGTTATAACTGCCCGTCAACTGTTGCATCTAATTATCAGAGCTTGAACTAACTGGTGGAGAGGGAAAAGGGCAACATCAAAATACAATTAAATCAGGGACGCATAAAACGGTAAGTACGGCGGGGAGGACGTAATTAAGTTTTATGCTGATTTAGTGTAATATTTTAGACGTGATTATACAGTATATATATATATATATATATATATATATATGGGAGGCCTCATCCACTAGTGGATTGAATATGGCTGTGATTTATTATTATATATATATATATATATATAATATGCATTTATGCCCGTGGAGTTCATCCGAAACGAACTTATAGATATGTACCTGATTAAAACGTAAGAGAAAAGTGGGTAGACCCTGATTTAGGGTAAAGCAAAACGGAATTTGCCCGTATGTACAACCGGCTGGCAGTATTTGGAGTGCACCATTTCGATATAAATGTGTTAGCTTTTGGCGAGAGGCAGGAATTCAAGACAAGTAGCGGTACCCAGCTCGGGCGCAGTGTTTTGTAAATCCAGTGGGTGTTCATCTCTATCTGTTTGCTACATTTTTTATTCTTGGATGTTTTTAACCATGCAAAATAAATAAATATATAAGCATATAAATCTGGCCTAATACAGTGATTCTGCCATCATTTTCAATTTGGAGGGTATAAAGCAAAAGTTCGGAGAGTGTTAGTAAAATTTCAAGATTTCTATTGATTTTTACCGTAAAAAACTAATGCTGGAGGGGCGTTGAAAAATAGCAGTTAAGCCAGTAGTTACTATTTTTCATTGGCCGTAGCAGTAATAGCAATTTAGTCAAAGTAACAGTGAAATATAGCTGATACGCTATTTTTTTATATCATCGCTATTTCGCACCTGTTTTTCAAGGTTTTAGTTTTTTTTTTTGCTTCGTTTATGCATTGTATAGATGAGCGATCACTTCCAGATATGAAATCCGGCATAAACTAGATTTAAAGAATTTTGGCGTTTATTTCCTTCTTCCAGCTTCCGATTCAGTTCTATTTGATATGTGTTACATCGCTAGGAAAGCAGATAAACTCATCAACTTAATCTTGAGAAAACGGTAACAAACTGTCAGCTGGAATTGTGAAATTAGCAAAATGTCTCCTTCTTTTAGTTATTGTCGTACTAAGACTCCTTTGAACCTCTTACGCCAATTTTGTAGATTTAACATTCGAATTATTAAAAGAGCGGCATACGACCATCTCTGGCGTACTGTTTCCTTTAGTTTTCTAACGACCAATTTCCTTGAACTTTGCACCTAATGATTATTCTACGTTAATCAACCTTAGTGAAGACCCTAGTGGTATTGCCAACTTACAATAGGCTTGCAATAAGTTTGACACATCAAGTGTGCAACCAGTTGGCAAGGCAAGTCTACAAGCTTGAAACAAAGTTAAAACGAAAGTGTTAATTGACACTTCTAAACTTACAGAAAGTTGTCATTGAACGTTTGCTGCAAGGATACAAGCATTTAGATGATAATCATCAATGATAAATATGTGTCAGGTATTTCATCCACAATAACTCTTTTTTTTTCCACAGAGCTGAAAAAATTACTATTAATCTTTAAGCCAAAAGAACCATGATGTTTTTATATGATCAGGACTTTCCTGATTCTGACTGGGTGACACTACGATTCCAAGAGCGTTAGTCTTGTCAGAGAATGGGAAAGTGTTATGATAAAAGTTTAAGGGTCAATTCTACAATCAACCGCTAAACTTCTAGTCAGCGCTAAGTTGAGACCAACTCTCATTTTCTGTACTCTCATTGGCCAAAATCAGACTTGGCCTCAACTTAACGCTGACTTGAACTGTAGCGGTCGATTGTAGAACTGACCCTAACTGGTTTAATGCATAACGTCATGTATAATTCTGAATTAGAAAGTTCTGTTTGCGAAACCTTAGCTTCCCTTATACTGACAGCAAGAATATTCCTGATCTGCCCGAAGGGCAGCCAGAGGACTTCTAGCCCAATGGCTACTTTCGTCCTTTGAATATTGTAATTTATTTGGAACTTAGTATTTGTTGTAAACTGAATGAACTCCGCAGCAGGACCCCGCCCCGCGCCAAGCAAACACCCCAGAAACCAACACTGTGCAACGCTCCTATTTTAAAAACAGTATATACCGGAAGTGGACAAATTTCCTATAGCATTAGTCTGTTAGTGAATTATTCCTATCATACGTATGTAAGTCCGGTCTATGTTGATTGGAGAATTGGAAATGTATTATAGGTTAAGTATGTGTTTATTATTTAGGATAAGAAGTGCCCTTAGATGTAATATATTTCATGTGTTAGCCTCTCCTCAGTCTATCTTGTGCATCCGTTCTGTAATATATGTTGGTGTTAATATTTTCTCATTTTGTGTCTCTCGCTCCACTGCCAACTGATTTTAATTCGTGAGTTGTAATAGTTCCTGTAATGTGATGCGATGTCTCACAATTTTGAGATCCAAATGATGATGAAAATTTATCTGTGCAAATTTTTTGTCTTTGCAAGATTTCATTTATCTTATCTTTGTTTCTTTTAGATACTCATCAATCAATGAAATTGAGCCTTTGGTCCAGTGTGCATCCTAAATATACTGCAAAATTACTTGGCCTTATCCTAATTCTATTGATAAATATTGATATCTCCTCTTTATCCTTCCTGGTTCCTCTCCCCCCTGGGTGAAATATGACGAACTGAGTTTTCTTTTCATTTAGAATGAGTTTCCATCTTTTGCACCATGTAGTGAACATATTTGCAGCCCTTTGCAAGTTTTTGCATGCTTTAGTCACCGTCTTTGCCGAAGTCCAATACGCAGTATCATCAGCAAATAGCCCCAATTGAATTCTATAGTTTGTCGGCACTGGTGTATCATTAATGTAAATGGAATAAAGGATGGGACTCAACGCTGCTCCTTGAGGCACCCCTCTCTTGATACTAATTTCCTCAGAAAACATCTCACCTGAACGTATTTTTGTGGTTTTGTCAGTTAAAAAGTTAGAAATCCATCTTATTATTGTAGTAGGTATGTCCAAAGAATATAATTTGTAGAAAAGCCCCTCATGCCAAACAGTATCAAAAGCAGGGCTGAGGTCCATCAATACTGCAGCTTCTCTCCATCCCTTATTCATTGCTATTTGCATATCCGTCACTATCCGCATAAGCTGATCAATAGTGGAAACTCCAGTTCTAAACCCCTGCTGATTTTTCGTAAGGAGATTCGAATCCTCCAAATAAGCATTAATTCTCTTGGATCAAACTGTTTCACAAATCTTTTCAATAGTGTTTGTTAGCGTAATAAGTCTGTAACTAGCTGTCAAGAATATACTCTTATTCGGTTTTGGTATGAAAATAGTAAAAGTCATCTTCAATGTGCGTGGTATGTATCCTGTCCTTAATGATGCATTGAATATTAGTGTAAGAATTTGGAAAACTATTGGGGGGTGATCTCTGCAAGGCAATATACGGAATTTTGTCTGGACTTGGGGATGTGTTTTCTTTTTCTTAATATTTTTTTTTGTAATTTCCTCTTCAGTAATTTCGACAAGAGATTATTGATATTTCCAGGGTGATTGTCTTTGTTGTCCATTTCAGTAATATCCTGAAAATGGTCTATAATTGATCTTATTGTAGTGGCCGTCTGTTGTACCTCTTTTTGAAATTTATCGTTTCCTTCATTTGGGTTTACTCCTATTCTCTCATTAAATACATTGTAAAATACCTCAACAAAGTTCTTATCATTTTGAATTGGTTCATTACCTAATTTACTGGGAATTTGATGTCTCCTATTTTTGCCTCTAGTTTTTGAAATTGCATTCCAAAATTTCTTAGGGTCCTGTCTATAATTTTCGGCAAGGTCACTAATAAATTTGTCAGCTTTTCTGTCTCGAAAATTAATAATCCTGTACTTAATCTACCTCTGTAGGTTGTTTATCTGATGTTTTGAATACTCATTAGGTTGTCTGTGATCAAGTCTGGTTGACTGCCTTTTATTTCTTATTAGAGAAATTGTCTTGAGGTAATTTTTCAGTGTTTTGAATAAATTTAGTTAGAGGTACTGATTTTTTAAATTCTACTTGTAATGTATTAACTAGAGTATTGTAGGTATTCTCAATGTCTTCTGGAGTGTTAACCGGAGTTTGTGTAGCTATTAATTTGTTCTTAATGTTGGTTCTGTATTTATCCTAGTCTGTCTTTTTGTAATTAGGGTACGTGGAAATGGAATAATTCTTAGAAATTTGCATATCAAATTGTAACGTTACATCCCCATGATCTGAAGTCAAATTTTTGTTAACCTGTTTGAAGCTCAATTTCCTGGCCATAGAAGGAGAAAGTAGAATTTTATCTGGTGAGGTTTCCTTATCATTTAAAAACCTAGTCGGTCCGACATTAATGTTAATGTATGAAGCTTGTAGTAAATACTGAAATAATTTCGTCCCGTTCGTGTCAGTTCTTGGATCCCCCATCAATCCGTGTTGACAGTTTATATCAGCTTCCAAAATCAAGTTCTTATACCTATCTGCAAATTTAAATAAAGGCAAGCTATCTGTAATACTGGAACTAGGGTTAGAATATAATGTTAGGATATACAACGTCACTTTGATTTGTGGTGTAGAAATTAAAATAGGAGTAGTCGTAGGATCTTGATATTGCTCCGGAAGTTCAATTTCATGTGCTGCTATTCTTTCATTAATCAGAATAGCTACTCCCCCAGAAGAGTCCTTTCTATCTTTTCTAAATACTCTGAAACTTGTTGTTGGCACTTTAACTTTCCAGTTTAATTTTGTTTCATTTATAATAATAATATCTGTGTTGTTGTCCATTGCAAACTGTATAACCTCAAAATACTTATCCCTAACTCCATTAATGTTAATATATATGATAAGAAGTTTGTTTAGGTTTATTGTCTTTGTTCCATCAACGTTTATTTCCTTGTTCGAATCCTAGCTTTTACCATTCGTTTTCTTTTTCTTAAAGTATTCCTCATTTTCCGCGAAAATATGTCCCTCAACCGACTGAATAATATTAAAGTATCTGTTCAAAAATTCCTCAGTTGGAGCCTTAATAATTGAATTTATTTTAGACAAGGTTCTTTCCTCTTCTGGGATTGTTAGCATTAATGACAATATTGAAAGAACCCACTTCGATAATTGATCCAACTTATCACTTAATTATTAATTTTTATATAGATTCTTCTAAGTTTTGATTCAAATTCTTTCCATTGTCAGTAACTTTCTCTTCTACATTAGCCTGTGATATATTCCTCCTCTGCTACTTTTTTGAGTGTGTTGGCATAGTTAATTTTACTACCTGTAGGAGCTGAACTTCTATACATTCTATCCGGTATATTATTAAATGATTGTTTGGGTCTCTGAGAACATGTCAACGCAGCAGTACGGTGACCGAATTTCTTACATGTACCACAAAAGTTCCCATCAGGAATGATATTGCATGAGTAGCTAAGATACTCCTTCCAACATTTGTAGCAAGCCGGAATCTTAGAACACTGTTTGTCTCTATGATATTTCAGACATGCTGTACATGGACATGGTATACCTGAATTTCTCGATTCTTCCGCCCTATATATAATATGACCTATAATAATTCCATTTGTAATCAAATAGCTAACCAGATTGGGATCCCTAGTAAACAGTCTAACTAGTGGGAGTGGTCCTTCATCATTTCTAATCCTCGTGATATTTGTCACTTCATTATATCCTTTCTTAATTATTTCTAATAATTCTTTTGTATCTGTGTCCACTGGAATCCCCCTTAACACGCATGTAAAAGTGGTCATGGAAGTTGGCTTTTGTGGAATTTTACGTCCCTCATTAACAACCCTGGGTCAAAAATCCTTGTCCTTGAACATACCTAAAAATCTTTCCTTGTTTGGAAATTGAATTCTGTATCCGCTTATTCTAGGTATGTAGAAAACTTTAGTTTCTAAATTTGTTAATCTAGTGAGAAAGACGTTTCTAAAAGCTAATGGGTTATGTAATTCATTTTTCACATTTTTAACTGTAATAACATAATTAATTTGTGTTTGCTTATTCTCTTTTTTATTGTTTCCTTTAGATTGTTCATGTTCTTGTGCGCTTTCTTTGTTTTGGCTTTCATTGTCATTTCCTTAGCATTTTGTTGTGTAGTTTGTGTTGTCGTCTCCTAATGAGTCTCCTGCCGAATCCTTATTATTCCTCTGTGTAATTTCATCTACTCTTATTTCTACTGGGTTATCTGTCTCTTTATGTTCTTGTAAGTTTCTGTTAGTTTTGTTTGTGTTTGTTTGTTCATTGTCAACAGTAGATAGGTTAAGAGGTGATGGAATAAGGGAGAATGATACAAAGGACGATGTCTGACTTACTGGAGATTCTGGTACGCTGTCTTCTGAGCTTCCCTCTTTGAATATTGATGATCCTGGCGAAGCAGTGCCTTCCTAAAAAAAATGACAATTCCTCATCATCATCTTCAACATTATCCTGTCTTTCTTTGTTATTTGTTGGTTTTCTTATTGTGTTTTTATCTGCTTTATTTACAAAGTCTTCCTTCAATATATTTCGATCAAATTGTTTTTTCTTTCAGAAAGATTTCTTTGCTGGTTGATGCCTCATTAGGTTTAATTGTATTACTTGTTTTAGCATTTTCCATACTTTGCTTAGTTTCTTTGTTTGATTTACTGTCCTTCTGTTTGCTTCTAGGTGTATCCATCTTATTAATTTTTACTTTTGATCTTTGTTCTTTTGTATCAACTTGTATATATTGTACCTAAGTTACCTTATATTTACACATGTTACATAAAACAAAGTGTCTTCTGCATACTTTTGTTTAATAAGGAATTGATGAATAATTATTAACAGATTACTAAATAACAACAATATTGGTTGTATTATTTTTCGTTTGCTTTGCTTGCTTCTACTAGACATTGGACAGTAGTGACATTTATTGTACAACCTTTCTACACTATAGATAAACCCAAGCAGTAAAATGATAACTCAGCACGTGTCACGTTTATAGCAAGTTTGCTTTTAAACTGACACGTATCATGCTTGTAATTTCACGTTTGCACCACGTTTACTTTAAACTAACAAAAAGGCAAAGTTTGACATATCAAGCTAGAATCAATTTCCGTGCAAACTTAGTGAAGCGTCTGTGCTATAAAGAGACATACTGGTTGTATGATGGTATAGCGTATACCTATCAATGTTAGATTTTCTGGGTCGGTCCAGGCTGTATGGATAGTCTGTTGTTGAAGGGTATTGGCTGGTACATATCGTCGGACTCTGTACTCACTCTCAACATCAAAGTTTCGATATCCTCAGTACTTTTAATGGAGGTTTGTTTTTGTCGATTTTTCACGGTAATTTGGTATACTTACAGCACTCCAACAATCCACAACATAGAGAAACAACTTCGTTATGATCCCACAATCGCGAACCACACGTGATCAACGGTTTGTACCCAATTTGCATCCTGGATACAATCAAAGAATATTGGAAGTTACGTTAAAGATAAATGTCTGTTTCAGTAGTAGTGTTCATTTTATTCAAGTTGTTCTATTGGATGTACAGCAAAATCTGTAGCGTCAATAAAATAAACGATCATTTCTACAAGATATTCATCTATATTTAACGAAACGTTTGGTAGTGATGCTTCTACAACAAGTGTCCTATCCTTTCACATAGCATTATTAATAATAGGGAAGTTGATAAAGAAGAAAAGAGATTAGGAGAAATGTTGACAACGGTATTAACTTTTGAGACGATACTTCTCATTAGGGAAAACTCAACAAGAACCGTCTCTTCAGGATATCAGAGTCCTCACGCCCTAGCAGCAGAAGAGGTATCACTACTAGCAACATCACCAACAGCAATAAGGAGGAGAACGATTTTAATTAATTCAGTCGCTTTTCTGCTCGGTGTAACTACAAGCAAATGGATCACATTACAAGTGTCGGATATATTAAATTCTGTAACTTCATCTCTCACTTCTCCCACTCATTTTGTGTTTGTCTCTCTCTCTCTCTCTCTCTCTCTCCCTCTTTCTCTTTATTCTCTTGCTCTCTTTGGCAGTATCGTCATTAAAACTAATTCAGAGAAACTCTTGCTATTCAAGAAAGTTTCAAACCCAAATACATTTCTAATTTTTCTCCAACGCTGCAACTACGTAAACAAAACACAAAAGAAGAAAATGGAGATGATGAAGAAGAAAATTACAATTTCGGAGAAAACGAATTTCGATTCTGACTCAGAAACTAAACCAGGATATTGTTGTATGTGTAAATAAAGTAGATTATTTATACAAGTCGCAGAAATAACATAAAAAAAAGGAGATACTATGACTTAGTTTCTCAGACGTATAGGTTATTTACCGATTTAACGCGAAAATACCTACGCATCACTGCTCACCTTTCTTCCGCTGCCAATCTGTCCATTGGCCTGCATGATTCAACCCTTCCTAATAGGTGCCCCTTTGACAGTGATTCATAGGCAGAGAAGGCTCTAGGCCGGGTCTGGGAGTCCTGGGCCCCCAGTTTTTTGCAGTGAAGATAAACTAATATCCTCAATTGTCTTGAAATATTTAGTATAACTAATATTTATTTTGCAAGGAGTTTAACGTTATTGATTCTTGAACATGAAATGAAGCGTACCATGTTAAGCTTCTTCTATAAACGTGGGGTGGGGGAAGGAGTCACAGTGTATGTTAGAAACTGCATTTTGTTGAGTTTTAAACGATTCTTTTATTTCTTAGAACAAGTTTCAAGTAGTCATTTTATTGTTTTTTTGGTTATGTAACACAATATTTTTTGTTTTTTAAAACCTTTTAGAAGTCTTCACTATCAACAACGTTGTAACAAAGGGAAGACCACATCATCTAAAAATTTAATTTATTGCTTATAGGCAATGCGGTGTTATTTCGAAATTATACCACCAGTAGCTTATACCGAAAACGGCAGAACGCTAATCGTTGTCCGACTTACGTCTTACTATAAAAATAATATAGGAAATTCTAGTCCGACCTGCAAATAAAAAGTAGAAATCTTTGTTGCTG
This sequence comes from Lepisma saccharinum, assembly GCA_022664845.1. Classification (NCBI taxonomy): domain Eukaryota; kingdom Metazoa; phylum Arthropoda; class Insecta; order Zygentoma; family Lepismatidae; genus Lepisma; species Lepisma saccharinum. The sequence goes on along the minus strand of JAGDQP010022920.1, from coordinate 1,175 downwards.
TTTTTTTTTCTGAAATCATCTTATTTAGGTCTAAGTTGGTGTTGAATTATACAATATATCCAGTGTGATATTTATAGATTTTTAAGTGTGTGTGTGTGTAGAGGGAGGGACTCTTAATGCCATTTTATGTAGTGTAAAATCCAATTAAGTCATTTTATCCAGTGTAAATTTGGCAGTTAACTGTAAGTTTCCCTCTGTAAATTTCACGCACTGATGAGCTTCTCTGTAGCCTGACGGTTAGGGCGCTAGACTTCGGTACAAAAATAATAGATGTAAAATAGACTTTCATTATGAAACAATGTTCCTTCCATTATACTATTCCTCCAGGGATAAAAAATGTAATATGTGAGGGGGATAAAAAAGTAAGTGAGGGGGAATTTCCCCCTCCTGAGTACAAAATATACAACTGATATTTCACGAAATCGCTCGGTAGTGGCAACAATGGCGCGGGTAGCTATAGTACGTGCGCGACAAGACATTGGACTTAGAGGTCATCGCGAGACTAGGAGCGATGAGTGTTCAAATAAAGGAATTTTTGGGGGGGAGATTCTAAATCTGGTTACTTTGAAGAGTGATACAGCTAGAAACAACGTAAGGAAATTACCAAAAAATGCAACATACACATCTAAAGATTCTCAGAATCAGTATCCTGATATAGCTGCGAAAATAATTACAAAGCATATTGTAGAAGTGGTTTGTAAGTACAGCAATGGTGTTTTTTCCTTGATGCTAGACGAAGCAAGAGACAGTAAAACCGAACAGATGTCTGTCTGCATTAGGTACGTCAAACCTGATGGAATAGAAGAACGCTTTATTGGTTTGATAAAACTATCAGATTTGAGTGGATAATCACTCGCGAGTAAAGCTGTGGAACATCTTGCTACTGTATGTTTAAATCCAAAGAAATGCATCGGCCAATCCTATGATGGTGCATCGGTAATGTCAGGACGTGCTAATGGTGTACAGAACGTATTTCGTCAGAAAGTTAAAAAATTAATGTGTTTATGTCCATTGTTATGCACATAGGTTAAATTTAGTGCTAGTTGATGTTTCTAAAAGACTTGATGTGGTTGATGATACTTTTGGTTTGTTGGAAGCCATCTCTTCTTTCCAGTCGGTGTCTACGTCACGTCACGAAAAATTTATTGAAGTGCAGAATGAACTTTATCCTGAAG